>PISX010035125.1:0-13257 GCA_004024625.1 Mellivora capensis
TATCTATATCTATATCTATATGTATCTGGCAGGACCACTACATGGAAGCTGACTGAGGCCCCAAGTTACCATTTGCCATGGAGCACCACTGAACCCAGAGCAGATGTTGCATGAATGACGAATGAATCATTATTATGTTTGAAGCCTCTAAGCTGTTATTTGTTACTTTAGCAGAGCCTAATCTGAAGAATACAATGTTGTCTGTATCTCACTTCTAGCCTTTAGTAATGCATTCTGAAAGATCATGTTTGAATACATCATCTTTACAGTAATATAACATTTTGTTATATAAAAGTACACTACAATATATATAACCAGTCATCTAATTAGTTTTCAGGTTGAATTATTCTCCAATTTTTTCCCAACATAAATTCAGCCACAGTGAAAGATTTTAAATAAATATTCATACAGATATATCCCACTCTTTAAAGACCTATTTATTTATTTGAGAGAAAGAGATGAGAGAGAGATAGACAATGGGGGTTAGAGGGCAGGTTCAGAGGGAAAGAGAAGGAGACAAAGTCCTAAGCAGACACCCTGCTGAGCGAGAAGCTTGACAAGGACACAGGGCTGGATCTCAAGAGCATGAGATCATGTCCTGAGCTGAAACCAAGAGTTAGAGGACTAACTGACTGCGCCACCCAGACACCCCAAGATGCTCCTACTTTTTTAAAGTTTGTATCACACCACTTTATTTCCACAAGCAACTTGCATGGTTACCTGTTCTTGCTGACTCAAAAAAAAAAATCCAGAGAGGATTTTTGCTTTTAGGATGACAGGTGAAAACTGAAAATGTTCTACATTTGTTTTGCAGCAAGCTGTCATGGAGGCAGCACACACTCTGATAGTAAGAGGGACCCCGCTGAGCTCCTTCCCTGGAAACTACACTCAACATCTCAGCAGCAAGCTGCCATAGCTTTGAACTGTGTCTGTGACCATCTGTGCTTAATCTCAATTTATTTTCTGCATCTGTGAGCAAGTGGTATCCTAAGGTATCAGAAAAGCCTCAGAGACATTATTTGTGGGGTCTGAGAATGCTCAAAAATTTTTCCATGTAAATTCATGGTAATAGCTTCTTCAATTTATGCCCTTTTGGTTTACCAAAGTTTTCACAGGCATGTTCTACTACCAGGTAGCAGGGGAGACCTGTATTTTAATTTCATTTTTTATGAGATTTACAAGTGTAATCATTGAGATAAAATAGTGAATATTTTAAGGAAAAAAAATATATATAGTCTCCAAAGTATTCATCATATGATTTGTGACATTTAAAACTCTTCTTGGGTATGTATGTTCTATAACCATTTTATTATCTTTTTTAAAATTTCTTTTCAGCATAACAGAATTCATAGTTTTTGCACCACACCCAGTGCTCCAGGCAATGCGTGCCCTCCATAATACCCACCACCTAGCTCCCCCAACCTCCCACCCCTTCAAAACCCTCAGCTTGTTTTTCAGAGTCCATAGTCTCTCATGGATCATCTCCCCCTCCAATTTCCCTCAACTCCCTTCTCCTCTCCATCTCCCCATGTTCTCCGTATTATTTGTTATGCTCCGCAAATAAGTGAAACCATATGATAATTTACTCTCTCTGCTTGACTTATTTCACTCCCATTTTATTATCTTTAGTCAATATTGTTTTTAAATTTTGCTTGATTTGATAACAAAAATGGTATTTCTTTTTTACTAGTTTGCTTTTCTTTTTTTTAAGTTTTATTTATCTGACAGACAGAGATCACAAGTAGGCAGAGAGGCAGGCAGAGAGAGAGAAAGGGAAGCAGGCTCACTAATGAGCAGAGAGCCTGATGAGGGGCTTGATCCAAGGGCCCTGGGATCATGATCTGAGCCAAAGGCAGAGACTTTAACCCACCGAGCCACCCAGGCGCCCCCCTAGTTTGCTTTCCTTAACTAGTAAGGCTGATTTTTTTTCACGTTCATTATTGGTCTCTTGAATTTCCTTTATCAGTTTGTAGATCTGTGACCTTGAGTCACATATTGATTCCCTCTGAATCTTGCTTTCCTTTTCTATAAAACAGAGCCAATAATAAGAACTCTCTCATGCAAATAATTTGAGACCTACATTACATGATAAGTGTAAAGTATTTAGACAGTGTCAGAGGCCACAATTCAGAATATCACATATCATGACTCTCTTTCCCTCCTTGGAGCTTGTATTACCTACTATATTGAAAATTACTATTTTTAATCTCATTACATTAATTATAATATGCTGTTTATTTTTTATAGTTTTACTTTTTTATTCAATATATGTTTAATAACAAGCAATTGTTAGGATCTGTTACTCAGCTTCTTCATTTATGAAGTGGAAATACACATAGTACTTACAGTCTTATTCTGAAAACTAAGTGGGTTTATGTATGTAAATTTCTTGGAACAAGGCTTGGCAGATAGGAAAGGCTAAATAAATGTTATTTTTTACTAGAATTTTTATTCCTATTATCATTTATTAGTAGTATATGGAAAACACCATAACATTAACATTACAAAAGAAAATACACTTCTTTAAAAGACCTATGGTTTATACCTTCCTTAAACCACCTTGTAAGATTTTGTCAAAGAATTTCAAAGAATTCTGTCAAAGAGATTAAGTCAAAGAATGCAAAATGCAAAAGTGAATTGTGGAAGGAACACCTGGGAGGCTCAATTGGTTAAGCATCTGAGCCCAGATTTTGGCTCAGGTCATGATCTCAGGCTGGTGAGATGAGCCCCATGCCAGCTCCACACTCAGCATGGAATCTGCTTGAAATTCTCTCCTTCTCTCTCTGCCCTTCCTGTGTTCACAAGCACTTTCCACTCTCTTTCTTTCTAAAATAAATAAATAAATCTTATTTTAAAAAGTGAACTGTGGAAAATTAAGATTTGGGTACACTAATCTCAAGGAAAATTTGACATGTGATTAGACATGTGAAGGAATATCTATTTCAAAAGGAAAAAGAAAAAATGAGGAATGTACAAACACCCTACTTTTTTATGCATACAACCAATTGAGAAGATTTTGATTGCTTATCCATGCAGGGATAAGAAAGTAAAGAATAAAAGCGAAAACAAACAGTCCATACAAACTGTCTAAGTTTTGAAGGGGCGGGGGGTGGGAGGTTGGGGGAGCCAGGTGGTGGGTATTATGGAGGGCACGCATTGCATGGAGCACTGGGTGTGGTGCAAAAACTATGAATTCTGTTACGCTGAAAAGAAATTAAAAAAAAAAAGCTGCTAGCACCCTTAAAAACAAAACAAAACAAAAAAATAGCTAGAAACTTGGAAGAGCATAGGATTGTGGGATATTTACTTGCATGCCCTGCTACCCCTCTGTAACAAAGTCAGGGAAAAGGGGGATCTGATAGAGTTGACAGGACTAGTGTAAGAAGGAATTTAGCTTGTAAAATATGAAAGAAGTTCCCCCTTCTTATAAGGCTATAGGAAAAGCAGAAATTTCTCATAAGCTGAGGAATTTGGCGAAAGTGTAATTCGGAAAGAGGCCAGAAAGGAAGTTTCTTCAGATAACAAAGGATATCATTAAGCTCATACTAATTTTCAGTGCCCAGTTATTTTTAGGTGAAGTTTTCCCTGGAAGGTCTGCTCCCTTCTAGATATATCTGCCAGTCAGAAGGAAAAAAAGAGAGCAGTACAGCTTTTGGGAGGTTCCCATTCTTACATATTCTAGGTTATATACATTCTCCTGTGTTGCTGGGTTGTTTATCTGAATGTGTGATTTTTAATATCATTCATATTTCATTAGTTCATTTATTCAACAAGCATTGATTTAGCACTGTTCTATGGCAAATATTGTGCTACATATCCTGGGAATATGTCTGTGACTACTAATAATAATGTGATATTACAGAGTAATATAACATATACAATAAGCTATAATATAATTATATATATATATATATATAATAATCATTAAGAACTGCTATTGTAGTAAGCTTTATAACAATCTTTACAGAGTACTCACTATGAGTCAGGCTGGGAATTTTTCTAAGCATTTGATTATCAGAAACATAGAATAATGAGACAAGTATAATAACACCCCTGATGTATAGGTGAGTAAATGAGGCTCTGCCATGAGTAACTCTCCTAGGACTGTAAGCCAGTAAATGTCACAGCTAGCATGACTGTACCTCTAGGCACCATGTTGAAGATGCCGAAGAGATGAGCGTGTGCTCAGAAAACTTAGAGACTGGCACAAGGAACCAAAACGTTATAATAATGCATGACAAAAGCTACACAAGGGTATATTTAAGGTGTTAATGAGACCACATATAAGAACTTTCTAACCCAAGGAATGAGAACAGGAAAGACCCATCTAAACCGAAGCCTGGTGCATCCAGTGCAATGACTGGATGTTGGGATAAGAGGTCAAAATGTTCCAGGGAGAGGAAACAGCATGAAAGCCCTGAGGTGACAGAGAATAAGGTTTGAGGAATGACATAAAGTTCACTGGACCTGAAGGGAAGGATGATGAGGATGAGCCCAAAGATTTAAGATAACAAAGTCCAGACGCTAGAGCTGCAGACCCTCTTCTTCTCTTACAGGTCTTTCCGAAAAGGTAATGTCCGACTCACGCTCCAAAGCCCCACTTGTAGTAAAAAGTGCGTGAGTATCTGAATGGGCCACAACCTTGCAGTCAGAACCATTCCAGGGAGATTTCATGGGCCACCTGCCCAGACTAACCAATAGAAGACTAATTTTTCTTTGAATAAAGTCTATAAAGGTTTTTGCAGGGTAGTTTTAGAGCAAGAAAAATTAACATATAATGGTAAACAGAGAATGGGTTGCTAGAGCAGGAAGAACTTCTAGGAGGCTCAATTAAGAGAGTGAAGGTCGGATGGCCCTTTTAAGATGTCAGAGAGTGAGTGAAAAAGTTAAAAGTGATATGAAGAATGATCTTAAAAGGGGCTGAGTAAAGAGAAGGTTTTCAAGAAGAAAGCAATATTCTACAAGACTGCGGAAATATTTGCTGGAGAGTGTAAAAACAGAACAGCAAAGGAGAGAAAATAAGTTAAAGCTAACATAGCAAAAATCTGAATACAGGTGAGAAAATCTGTCTATACCATTAAGGTAGGAAGTATAAAGAAAATGCCAGAAAAGAATAAAAAGTCACACAGGAAACGTGGAATATGCAAAGAAGAGGAAATTAGGGTTGATTTTTCACATATTAATAATAAACAATAAGAAGGCACAAAAAGAGAATTCTTTAAGAAAGAAAATGATATGTCACATAAAACAGATGTGTGCCAATGCCAAGGAATTAATCAAGAAGTTAAAATTTATTATTTTTATTTTTTATTTTTTATTAACATATAATGTATTATTACCCCCAGGGGTACAGGTAGGTCTGTGAATCACCGGGTTAACACACTTCACAGCACTCACCATAGCACATACCTTCCCCAAGAGAAGTTAAAAATTATTTTATGGCAAACATATTAACTCAAAAATTGCACAGACTGATTAAGGTAGAATTTGATGTTTCTCCTGGGTTTGACATTTGATGGTTGTCTGCTGAGTCTTTCAGCTCTTTAAATGAGGGAAATTGGAGGGGGAGGTGAACCATGGAGACTATGGACTCTGAAAAACAACCTGAGGGTTTTGAAGGGGCGGGGGATTGGAGGTTAGGGGAGCCAGGTGGTGGGTATTAAGGAGGGCACGTATTGCATGGAGCACTGGGTGTGGTGCAAAAACAATGAATACTGTTACGCTGAAAATAAAAAAAAAATTAATATACAGAAAAAAAAATTAACCTAAAAAAATGAAACAAAAAACACACAAAACACTACAAAATTCTAAAAAAGCTTTTGAATTAAGGTGTATGAATACAAGGGCAAAAGGTCAGCACAAGGAAAATGACCAAAAACAATTACAAAGGAGAGAATAAAGGCATTAGAATCCAGAAAACAGGAGCATAACTGAGTAGCAAGCAGAAGACTTACACAGACATCTTGCTGCAAAGATTGGCAAGCTTAGCAGAAGGCATGACACACGGGGCAAATGATGGGTCAGACATCCAAAAATAGCTGACTGTGAATTTCAGAGGAGATCTGAAACAGGCCAAAAAATAGAGACGTGGGGAAATTATTAGTTAATTCAAAAATATGGCTTTGGTGTTCAACTACAATAATTCTTCCTATAAATCTGGGCCCAAAATAGTGTTTTCCAGATAATCTGCGAAAATAAGTGAGGATGTTATATATCAAAGTGACCCACGTTCTAATGCTCAATGGGTGGGGGAAGAAATAAACTAATGTGACAAGGAGCATAAGGCAAGTCTGCTCACACAGTCCTTTATTTTCGTGTGTGCTCTGTAGAGCCTCTCAAAAGAAAATAAATAACAAATCAGAGAGAAGACAAGTTGAAATGATGTGAAAAAGAGATGCTATTGGAGGTTAGTTAATAAGCCTAGGTGCCTTCTGGAGATAACATCATTTTGACACTAGCGGACAAACCAAAGATGGGAATATTCAAAATCTATAAAGGGTTCTCCAGGAAAGCTGTAGCAAGAGGAACAGTGCTATCAAATAAGACAGAAAGAGATGATATTGAAAACCTAGAAATGCAGGCCAGGCCACTGGCAATGCTTGACTTGCTTTGGAGATGAAGAAGACACAGAATGGCATTAGTGCACTAAAAATAAAAGAACAGAAGATGAAAATAGCCGGAGGGGATTTGAACAATATTGGGAAGCAAGGTACGTATAATTAAGCATTGCCAAGTGCCAATCCATGTGTGCACATGACAGCTCCAACCACTGCACGCAGCTCCTTCATTATGGAGTCATTTGAAAGTCCTCGTGGCACAACAAGGGCAAGAAAAAGTAATGGGATTGTCTGTACTTCTTATGAGAGGGTGATCAATGTCACAGCATTTCATCAGTCAGTGTTTTTGTCTTTCAGATGCATGAAGGCAGAAGGTGGCCCAAACTGGGCCAGGTGGTGATGCAACGCAGGGTGGAAAAGGACCCGCTTTGGCAGAAACAGACCCCTCTGAAATCAGGTTCTACCACCTCAGCTGCACGGCTGAGCTGCTGACCACCCCCCTGGAATCTCTGTTTTCTTATGTCTGCATCCTAAAGTACAGTGAGAATTAGGGTGATAGATGCAAAGTGCTCCAAGACTTCTGTAGACTTCAGCTGGGGTAGAATTTCAAAATCTAAAGACTCAGAGGGCAGGATGGGAAGACAACACTGAAATAGTAAAACAAAATTGAAGAATTTAAACGTGAAAGGTTTAGACATATTTCTAGGCAGTTACTAGAAGTCACTGTGATACGGAGTGTTCCTCAGAACACAAAATCACAGAAAGCACCTCCCACGCATGAGCAATGTGAGGAGACAACAGACAACAGACAGCTTCTGGAGACACTGCTCTACAGGTTGGGGGTTGTGGGGCTGAGTCCATTTTAAACACAGGTGGGGGCATGATTCAAAGAGAATAGCACAGAGAGCAAACACAGGTGGGAAATGCTCTGCAGGGGATGGCAGAAAGGGTAAAGCATTATTCATTCATTCATTCATTCACTCATTCATTCATTCATTCCCTCACAGATTTCACAAGTATTTGCTGTGCTAGTCACAGTGAAATAGTGAAAAGAACTGATTAGAAAAGAAATTACATAGAAAAAGAGATGACAAGCACCACACACATTTGTTTTTATTAACTACATTATGATATCCTGGATGGTTATCATAGGAGAGTAAGAATCTATATCCAGAAATTTAGGGGGACTTTGGCTGCTTCGGTCGGTAGAACATGTGACTCTTGATCTCAAGGTCTTTCAGTTCAAGGCCTGCACTGGGTGTAAAGTTTACTTTAAAAAAAGAAAAGGTGTTTATGCCTTCATCCCCCCTCCCCACAAAAAAAGAAGAAGAAGAAGAAATTTGGGGCACTACATATAGGACACTGATTCATGTGGAAATCCTGGTCTGATTTTCATAAATTTGAGAGGTTTTAGTTGGTCTGACTCAACCTGTCAGTCGCACTTGGGGAATAAGGAGGGAGGCATGCTTCACAGAGGTTTTTTGATGTGCCTTTGAGATGCTTTGAATATCCACAGTTCTTAGCCTTGGTGGAAAAGGAGGAGCAGAGATGTATGAATTTAACAATGGTTAGCACTCTTCTGAACAATGTCTAAGATACCAGCTAGTTATGAATCATGCATAAATAAACTTTAAGATGTTCATTTTCAATTTAAAAGATCTTTGAAAGATATAAATCATGAAAATTATAAGGGACTATTATTTGTTATTGTTATAACAATGTAGTTATATAACTACATGGGGGCTAGGACTTTTTCATATTTATCTCTAAATACAGAGCTAGCACTTGGTATAGTGCCCTGCATGGAAATGGCATTTTGTATTTGTGGAACTTAATTAAAGATCTGTTTATCTTTCAGTGACCCTGTTCACTTATGCCCTTACCAATCACTTTGTAAAATAATTTCACATATATTCTTAGACTAATAAAATTAAATCCCAGAGTGTTCTTTCAAACATATTAATAGGTAACAAGAGGAGGCTGACATCATATAGCTGCCAGTCTTTCTCAAATAGAAACTTTAAGAAATATTTCCCAAAATTAAAAAAAAATAGACAAGATAGTGACTTGTCAGCCTGGCAGCATAGTTGAGTTAATCCAGAAAGTACCTCTTTAAGGATTTCTTCCTACCGCAGCAAAACTAAGCAAGGAAAAACAAAACAAGTACTACTGTATTTAGGAAATATTTACAAGGTTAAAATGACATACAGTTTCTGTAGTTATAACATTGCTATCACTCAGTAAGTGGCTGAAGAAATTAGAAATAATGTGAGAGAGTAATCCATCAAAATCCTTGAGGAGAATAGAGGCAGCAATCTCTTTGACCTCAACCACAGCAACTTCTTGCTAGAAACATCGCCAAAGGCAAGTGAAGCAAGGGCAAAAAGGAACTATTGGGACTCCATCAATATCAAAAGCTTTTGAACAGCAAAGGAAACAGTCAACAAAACCAAAAGACAACTGACAGAATGGGAGAAGATATTTGCAAACGATATATCAAGTAAAAGGTTAGTATACAAAATCTATAAAGAACTTATCAAACTCAACACCCAAAGAACAAATAATCCAATCAAGAGATGGGCAGAGGACATGAACAGACATTTCTGCAAAGAGGACATCCCGATGGCCAACAGACACATGAAAAAGTGCTCCATATCACTTGGCATCAGGGAAACACAAATCAAAAGCACAATGAGATACCACCTCACGCCAGTCAGAATGGCTAAAATTAACAAGTCAGGAAACGACAGGTGCTGGCGAGGATGCGGAGAAAGGAGAACCCTCCTACACTGTTGGTGGGAATGCAAGCTGGTGCAACCACTCTGGAAAACAGCATGGGGGTTCCTCAAAAAGTTGAAAATAGAGCTACCCTATGACCCAGCAATTGCACTACTGGGTATTTACCCTAAAGATACAAATGTAGTAATCTGAAGAGGCACGTGCACCTGAATGTTTATAGCAGCAATGTCCACAAAAGCCAAACTATGGAATAACCTAGATGTCCATCAACAGATGAATGGATAAAGAAGAAGTCATATATATATATATATATATATATATATACCATATATGTATTGATATATTGATATATATATAATATATAATATATTATATATATATTATATTGATATATTGGTTATATATATACCATATATATATTCATATATATATAACATCTTGCATATATATATATATATAACATCTAATATATAGATATTATATCTATCCCAGGATAAGGAAGATGTTATATATTAATATATATAACATATTTTTATGTTATATATTAATATTTATTAATTATAATAATATAATAATTAATAATAAATATATAATATATATTAATATATAACATATATAACATATAATAACATATAATATATATAATAATATATATATTAATATATAACATCTTCTTTATCCATTCTTTATCCAATTCTAAAGAATTCCTGAACTGGACAGGAGGAGGGTATATATATATATATATACATATATATATATGTATATATATATATACACCCACACACAATGGAGTACCATAGAGGCATCAAAACAAATGAAATCTTGCCATTTGCGATGACCTGGATGGAATTAGAGGGTATTATGCTGAGCAAAATAAGTCAATCAGAGAAAGACAATTATCATATTATCTCCCTGATAAGAGGATGTTGGGAGGCATAGTGAGGGGTTTGGGGAGTAGGGAAGGAAAAAATGAAACAAGATGGGATCAGGAGGGAGACAAACCATAAGAGGCTCTTAATCTCACAAAACAGAGGGTTGCTGGGAGGAGGGGTTAGGGAGAGTGTGTTTGGGTTATGGACACTGGGGAAGGTATGTGCTATGGTGAGTGCTGTGAAAAGTGTAAACCTGGCGATTCACAGACCTGTACCACTGGGGCTAATAATACATCATATGTTAAAAAAATAAAAAAAATAACAAATAACAAATTCAAGTAGAGCACAATATAACTCACTTTTTAAAAATAACACAACACAAAATGTTGCCAAGATACTGAGCTTTATCATCTCTAACACTTGTTCTCCCGGTTACTTTTGTCCTGTCTACCCTACATGACATTGTTTGTTGCTATAGTTAAATCTAGTTTTCATTTTTAGTGCTGTTGCATGCAGCTGAGATGCACAAAAGGCTAACAAGACTGTGTCTTTTGGCAAAATTCCTCTATCAGTGTGCAACCTAAGAGTATTTCCCAGAGTGATTTTTAAAAGTCTAAATGGAATGAGGAATGCTTTGTTTGTGCCTAATTTTTTTCAGGCAAAAATATTTTCTCACATATCTGGTAATTGTGTTCTAGGGTAGAGAATTCTCCTTTTCACCCTTTTGTATTATTTCTATACAATATGTCATATAAAATACTGGCTGCATATTGAAATTTTGCCTGGTAAGAGTTAATACTTAATGGATCTCATCTTCAAAAGACTTTATCTTTGATCATGGGCTCAACAACCTTGAATAAATTCAGTTTACATATTCAAAGAATCTGTAGCTTAAGAATGGACCCAGACAAGTAAATTGCAATGGTTATTGCTGGGAAGTGGAATCTGTAGGGATTCCACTATATATATATATTCCACTATATATACCTATATAGGTATATATACCTATATATATAGGTACCTTCTTCCCTACAGATTCCACTACAGATTACATATATATATATATATATATATATATATATATATATATATACCAAAGGTGTATGTACACCTTTGAGTGTGTATATATATATATACACACACACACACATATATATATATATATATAACATACAAATATATTTAGTGACATAGATATATGCCTATGTATTTAATTCAGTGATATACCTATGAATCACTATATATATAATTCAGATCAAATTTCTATACTTTCAAAACTTTCTCTATTAAAATTGCTTTTCTGTTTCAGAAAAATAGTAATACATGTAGAAAGATTACAGTTTCAAAACTGTCATAATCAGGGTCTACTGTGCTTTAGAGACAAATTCCCCATTATTGAAGAAAGGTGTGCAAGGCTTGGGGATAGGAACTAGCAAATGGGGTGTGGGTAAAAAGAAAACAAAGCAGTGAGTAATGATAAGTCAGCTTTAAGCTGACATATTACTTTAGTTCCCCTCTCCATGTGTTTCTTTATTCCACCCTACTATTAGAAAATATTCATGATTCATCATCAGTGTTCATCATCTCTTTCAAGGCCCAGTTCGCAAGACACACGTCCATCACTGTTTCATTAGATGACTAGAAATATATTTTTTTGGGAAGTCTATCCTGAATAATTCCATCCTATTTTTAAATCCTGTACTTATTATTTTAAAAAAATCAATGGCAAATATCCAAGGTTAGAGAAAATCCAGATTCATATCAGTGTTTATGTGCCAAGGTGTGATGCAGCTGCCAACATTCAGTGCATCTGCAAATTACATCTCATATCAACCTCATAGAATTGTAGGGCTTAGACCAAGGAAGATAATGGTGTCAGTGTGTCCTCAGATTGTATGTACACCTTTGAGGTATCATGAATGCTGCAATGTCGTATTCAAACATGTTCATAAAAAGAGACCAAATGGTAATCATCCGGGACTCTTAGGAGAATGGATATATTTCACCTGAAATAAAGAAGATTTGACATATGCGGTCTCTTTATTCATGTATCTGAAAGATTTCACGTGACAGATGGAATAGAAATGATATTTATGTTTCCAAAAGAAAAGTGCTAGGATGAGTGGGGAGGAGGCGATAACAGGTTCTCAGCTCAACATGAAAGAGAACTTTCTAATAATTAATGTTAAAGAAAAATCACCCTGATATTTGTTAAAAATGGTAAGGAAAGGGACGCCTGGGTAGCTCAGCTGGTTGAGTGGCTGCCTTCGGCTCAGGTCATGATCCCAGCATCCTGGGATTGAGTCCCACATCAGGCTCCTTGCTCAGCAGGGAGCCTGCTTCTCCCACTGCCTCTGCCTGCCACTCTGTCTGCCTGTGCTCACTCTTTCTGACAAATAAATAAATAAAATCTTTAAAAAATATGGTAAGGATGACTTTTGTCAAGACTATTGCAAAGGGGGTATTGAACAGGGGAGAGAGATTAGGTTCAACTCCAAATACAACAAAGACAGTTGGGGATCTTTATAGCCAAGGAGCAAAATGAGGGGGTCAGTGGATGGAAAATTACCTATAAGGCACATAAATAACAGGGGATTCTTACTAAGCTTATTTAATAGGATTCTTATAGAGGGCAGAGAGAAGAATTAGATATAAAGAGTGGGGATGAGGAATCTGATCAGCTACCAAGTGTTCTCTGTCAAGTAGACATCCATCAAGGGTGGGGATTCTTGATAAATTGACTTAGCAGAATTCTTGCTAAATTGGAGCTTATCACAGATGGGCACAGAGGCCTAGTTGAGAAGAGAGCTCAAAGGAGTTTAATTCAAGTCTGGTCAAAGAGAGTCTTTGTCAGTATAGTTACACTAATGATAGTAATAACATTATCTTTTAAACAAGGGATGATATTGAGGCTTCTAGAGGTTAAGCTTCCCAAGATCACTCACCTAGTGAGCTGGGATTCAAACTCAGAATCCAAGAACCCTAGAGCTCCAACAGTCAACTGTGGAGTTCTTCCACCTGTATCTTAGAAGAATCTGCTTTATAAGATGAAGAGCTTCTTCTCAGAGTTAGTCTTCAGCTACAGATTA
>PISX010035126.1:0-13261 GCA_004024625.1 Mellivora capensis
TCTTCCTGTTCTTCTTCTTCTTCTTCTTCTTCTTCTTCTTCTTCTTCTTCTTCTTCTTCTTCTTCTTCTTCTAGCATCTATACTGTAGCAATTAAGAATGCAGACTCGGGGACCAAATTATTGGATTTACATTATGGCTCAACTACTTCCTAGCCATGCAACCATGGTGAAGTCACTTAATCTCCTTATCTTACTCTTTAATCATTTTAAATGGATTTAATTTGTTTGTTTCAAATATTAAATGAAACTATGTAAAGCACTTAGAAATATCTGGAAAATAATAGCATCAAGTAAGTTTTAGCTATTATTAAATAGCTGTCCAGAAATCCAATTCTATATTTAAAACCACTTACTGTCCCCAGATGTCCCATAAGTACCTCAAAAACTTATCCAAAGCTGAACTCATCGCATCTTTTTATCACAAAAACTTTCCCCCTAACTGCTTTGTCTGGTAAATTTGTATCACTCTTTTCTGATAAGAAGTGAGCCTGGTTGTTTGCTGACACTTTTCTCTCATCTTCGTCTCCATCTTCCAATAGTTACCAAGTCTCACTATTTCTACTATTATATATTTCTGTCTGCTCTGCCTCCTACCTTGCATCCCACCACTGTTGTAAAGCAGGTTCACATCTTTGATGTGTGTTTGTGTATGTTGGAGGAGTGGAGGTCTGGACCATTACAACTAATCTCTGCTGACTGAGTCCATTCTTCTAGTGTGCTATTTACTTGGCATTCAAGGTATGCTTTTAAAAAACAAACATATTCATGTTACGTCTCTGCTTAAATCCCTTCAACAGCTCTTCATCACCATCAATGTAATGTCCATACTTTAGAAGGCCCCCTTGATTTAAACCCTGGTGTCCACCTTTCCAGCTTAAACTCCTATCAAGTCCCCAGTGTGCTCCATAATTCAGTAAAATCTTCCCTCTTGCCTTTGATCATTTGTGTTATTTTTCAAATCCCTTTTTTCCCATTTACAATCAGATGGCAATTGGTAGTTTTTAGGTATAGACCTCAAATAAATAGTTCTAAGCAGGCAAGACAAAAATAAATTCAGATGAAAGGAAAGCCTAGATGTAAAAAAAAACTATCATGAGGGTTTAAATAATCCAGTTACATAAAGCTAAAATTATTTCTGGTTTTCTTGGTAATCTTTTCCCAATTTCCCACATTGAACAAATAACTTTTATTGAAAATCTATCCCCTTTCCTCCCTCATTTAAGAGCTTGATTCACATTCATTGCTCTATTTGGCAATTTCCCTCCCAAAGCCATGCTTAAAATACTTGGAGTTTGGAGATAGCAATAGGAATCCTATTAATAAAAAAAAAAAAAGTCACGAGCACGAGCAGATTGATAATTAAAAAAATGAATGATATTATTTGTGTAATCTTCATCTTTTCCTCTGTGGGTGTGTGTGTGTGTACATTTGCATTTACTACATTTTAAACTTATACATTTATCACATTTCAATAAGAAAAAAATGCCTGAAAATGAAACAATTACCAGTGAACAGCTTATAATATGTAATGGAATCTACATGCACATTCTCTTAGCAGAAAACACTTGGAGTTAAGTGTTAACTAAATGTAAATGTGGAGACACCTGCTAGTTAAATGGGTGCCTTAATACAGACCTCCTGGGGATTTGCTATATTCTCGCCAGCTGTAACTTTCAGATTTTCCCTCCAGACGAGATAGCACAACCATTGATGAAACACGTAGTAGAATCAGCCATATGACTCTGAAACTCTCTCAGTATCAGTGTTGGTAGAATTATGTTTGAACTTCACTCTCTTTAACAAGATTTAAGGCATCTTCCCAAATCTCAGTATGCGTGATTGTTTAAGGTTTTCATTTTTGGCTTCAAACACACAGGCTTTCTCTGTCTTTTCTTTTCCCAACAAGTTCCCTGGCTTTGTCCCCACGCACCTCTCTATTTATCTCTATGAATGCTACTGGTTTGTTTATAGTAGAGGTGACAAGACACAAACCAGGATTTGGGAAGAGTGAGTGGGATGGGGCTGACTTTAAGTTGCCTTTTAGGAAATGTGCTATAACTAACATTTGCATCTGGCATTTCGTAGCCCCCTCATCTTCTGTTATGTGTGAATTCCAGTTGGGTGATTCATCCTGACATGGGATTTCTTTGCTTCTTCTACTCTGCAAAAATGTGAGAATGAGGGGAGAAGTTTCTCATTCCTTTTGATTTTTCTAAGCAATCTTTATTTTTTTCCCATAGCTATGAAAGAAATTTTTCCGATGAGAAATGTTGCAGTTATGACATAACAATTCCATGTTTCACAACCCAACTTCTCTTCTTGTTGTGCTTCCCACCCTCATTTCTCACAATTCAAAGTAAAGTGTGAGATTACTAGTACAATTAAGGCTCTGGAAAGAGGAAAACTGTGTATTATGGCCTTGATAACCCTTAAGGGAGATCAAGTCACAACTCTGCTCCAAATTCCAATTTTAGAGTTGGGTTCAACAATAGTAATGAATAGAAGAAACACAGGAAAGCAGATACGTGTTTTAAAATCATCTTGACCAGAAATGTTTATCTAGGCATGTTAGGCTCCGGCAAGATGTCTATCATCTCCTCCTTCCATATATTCCACTTTGGTTAGAGTACCACTTATCTATTTTCTGAATACTATTACAGCCTTATTTTGGAAAGGTCTCCCTGGTCACACGTACCTTAAGTTGGAGAGGAAGGCAACTGATTGCATATTTTTTTAACTGAAGTTGTTTCTGTGGAACAATACAAATTATATTTATACCATTGTTTCCAAAGATTAAGTTCAATGGAATCATCGCATCCATTGGGGTTAGGATTGGAAATTTCTTTGTTTGGTGGACAATGTGCATGTTTGTTTGTTTTATTGTTTTGTTTTTTTTTGTTTGTTTGTTTGTTTTTTACCAGGTAAAGCAATGTGCAAAAAGTAAAACTAAAATTGCTAAAGCAAGTAACCTATCCAGAGGTTAAACATTCTGAATTAAAATACTAGTATTTGCACAGCCTAATTTCTTGGGTTTTTTTTTTAAGATTTTATCTATTTATTTGACAGACAGAGATCACAAGTAGGCAGAGAGGCAGGCAGAGAGAGAGAGAGGAGGAAGCAGGCTCCCTGCCAAGCAGAGAGCCTGATGCGGGACTCGATCCCAGGACTCTGGGATCATGACCTGAGGCGAAGGCAGAGGCTTTAACCCACTGAGCCACCCAGGTGCCCCTGCACAGCCTAATTTCAAGCAAGTTCATAAGAATGTGTTGTACTTTACTTACAGAACTGCTATAGGAGATAAAACCTTACTAGGAAGTTTTCATGTCCAACATTTAATCCCATTATACTTACAGTATATTGTCTGCAATCTATACCCGTTTTCTGTTTTCATTTCCATTCTCATTGATTTAGAATTTCATCTTTTTAAAAAATATTACTAGCCCTCTATCTTACCTTCTTGCCTTGAGTCAAACTTCTCAGCTCCTTGTGCAACCACTGAAATTACTCTTATACCTAAATTAATTCAGCAAATTAATGATAATTTTTTCATTGAAAATGACAAAAACCTAATTTAAAAGTATCTAAAATAAAAAGGGAATTTATTGGGCCATGCAAACAGGAACTTAAGTGGGTAATACAGATATGGGTCTCAAGCTTTTGTTTGGTAAGATATAATCAGGAGTGAATTACTTAACTTCATGACCTTAATTAATAATGTTTGCCTTATTTCTCAGATAGAATCTCTTGGTGTGGTAACAAGATGGCTTCTTCAAGAGCTTCAACACAAAATTCCACTCTACCAAAAACCTCATTAGAAAAATGGGAGTTATCTTCCTTAATATATTTGGGGAAAAACAAACAAGCAAATTCTTGGGAAAGATTACTGTAGTTCTGTAAGATTATGATTCATCCTTGAATAATGAAATGTAATGTCCAGGGGAGAGGGACCCTTCAAACGAATTAATCTAGGTTGAGATCCCAAACTCAATCAAATACCCAGTGTACAGTAATAACTTAGCAGATACATAGAGAAACAGTGCAATATGAGGGGGGGTAAAAAATAATCAAATGAAACCCAAAATTGGCAATAAAAACATGTTTCAGTTGTTGCACATATTGGCATTACAAAGATATAGTTTAAAATAACTATATTTACAATGTGCAAAGAGATAAACATAATGAAAAAGTTAGGCAAAGAGCTGAAAATTATAAAAAGAGACAATTAAAAAGTGTAAATTAGGGGCGCCTGGGTGGCTCAGTGGGTTAAAGCCTCTGCCTTCAGCTCGGGTCATGGTCTCAGGGTCCTGGGATCGAGCTCCACATCCGGCTCTCTGCTCAGCAGGGAGCCTGCTTCCTCCTCTCTCTCTGCCTGCCTCTCTGCCTACTTGTGATCTCTGTCGGTCAAATAAATAAAGAAAATCTTTAAAAAAAAAAGTGTAAATTAAATTAATAACTTGATTATAACTTGATTGGCTTAACAGAATGGGAACAGCTAAAAAGAGACTTGCTCTGGATATTACTTTAGAAGGACATATACAGAATTAAAAACAGAAACAAACATTGTAAAATGAGAGAGACTAAGGTATTTGTAGGATACAGTAACAAAGTTAGAAAATGTGTGGGTTAAAATCTGAAAGGGAGAGAATGGGTCATTAAAAAACAGTTGAAGAAATAATTGCATGGAGCACTGGGTGTGGTGCAGAAACAATGAATTATGGACCACTGGAAAAAAATAAAATTAAGTTAAATTTTAAAAAATAAAAAGTTATTTGGCTTAATTAAAAAAAAAGAAATAATAGATGTAAATTTTCAATCCTAAAGAGATAGAGTACAGAATTTACAATCTTATTTAATCTAGTATAGTAGAGTGGGATAATATGCACAGTATAAGTAGTATAGGTATTCTTCATGTGGAAAAAAAGATTACAGATGGAACCTCAGAAACAGAAAAAAACAAAAAGCTGCAACAAGATGATGAGAGTGTGGACAAGTAGAAATAATGATAGTACTTATTTAACAATAATAACATCTTAAATATTTTAGAATACAAATTATTGGAACACACAAAAGCAGGGATATGTGTGTTAGGAGGTTACAAAAATGGAGGAAAAAATGTTCTAAGTTTCTTGAATTGCCCTGTAGAAAGGGAAAAAGAACTAAATTTGATATTGAAAACTCAACTAGTCATAGTATGATTTCTATGGCAACTATAAAAAAAGCAAAAGATACAATTTCTAAGCTAATAGAAAGAAAAGTTGGATTAATAAAATAATTAAACTAAATAAATACATAAGAGTAGAGAAATGAAATTAATAAAGTGCTATGTTTAATCTTAAATATATCAGAAATTACATTAAATATAAATTGACTAAGTTCTTTCTTTAAAATACAAACTGGCCACCTCCCAAAAAAACCCTCAAAACCAAATTCTGTGCTGCATACAAGCAACATCTAAATTATAAAAATACAGAATTATTTAAAACCAAGGAATAGAAAAAAGATTTACAATGCAAACTTAAAGTAAAAGAAAACTGTCATGCTATGTTAAGAAAGACTTTACAGAGAAAGTATTAACAGAGATTGAAGATAGTCCATAGGGGTGCCTGGGTGGCACAGTGGGTTAAAGCCTCTGCTTTCAGCTCAGGTCATGATCTCAGGATCCTGGGATTGAGCCCTGCATCAGGTTCTCTGCTCAGCAGGGAGCCTGCTTCCCCCTATCTCTCTCTCTGCCTGCCTCTCTGACTACTGTGATCTCTCTCTGTGTCAAATAAATAAATAAAATCTTTAAAAAAAAAAAAAAAGAAGAAGAAGAAGATAGTCCATGATAACAAGTGTCAGTTAAATGGGACAACATAACACTAAAGCAAAATTGTCAGAAGTACAATGAGAAACAGAAAAATCCAGAATCATAGCAAATGAATGTATTAAATCTCTCTTAGTTCACTGATAACAGAAGTAGGCAACAAAAAGAATCAGTAAGAATACAAAAAGTTTGAATTAGGTTATTGCAAAATTTGCCAAAACTTGTTCATATAGTGCATCACAACGCCAGCCTAAACAAAATTTAAAAAACTGAAATCATGGAATATGATCTCTGAACACGATGTTATTAAACTGGAAATCAATTAAGAACAACAACAAAAGTTCCCATATGTCTTAAACCAAGAAATATACTTCTAACTAATGCATGGTTAAAGGCAAAATGGCAGTTCGAAAATATGAACTGGGAAAGAACTAAAATTCCACATATAACAGATGTATTACATGTGTCAATACAACATATTGCTTTGGTCTCAGTCATTAGGGACTTTCAGGTTGGCTTTTATGTCTCGTGGCATTTTCCAGTCCCAATCTTTTGTTTACTAAGCATTTCCTTATTTTCTGGCTCCCCTGGGTTTGTCTTGTAGCTGATCTAGAAACATCAGTTTCAACAAGGTGCTCTATATCTGTCTTTGTTTGAGACTCAATTTTTATGGAGTAAAATGAACAAATCTTAATTGTACAGCTCAGTGAACTTTTTATCTGGACATACACTTGTAACTCCTTCCTAGTTCAAGATATAAACAGAATCTCATCACTCTGGAAAGTACTCTTAGATGGTTTCTTGAGCACAAACTCCCACTCTTCTGATTTCTGTTACCCTGTTTAATTTTGCTAGTTCATGAATTTTGTCTAAGTGGAATCATATGGTTTGTACACTTCTGTTTCCAGCTTCTTGCATTTAACATAATTTCTTTAACATTCATCTATATTCTATCAATCATTTGTTTTTTTTTTTAAGATTTTATTTATTTATTTGACAGAGAGAGATCACAAGCAGGCAGAGAGGCAGCAGAGGAAGAGGGGGAAGCAGGCTCCCCACTGAGCAGAGAGCCAGATGCAGGGCTTGATCCCAGAGCCCTAAGATCATGACCTGAGCCGAAGGCAGAGGCTTAACCCACTGAGCCACCCAGGCGCCCCTGTATATCAGTAGTTTTATTGCAAGGTTATATTCCTTCATGTCAATTTGTTATCCTTTCTCTTGTTGACAGATATTTAAACTCCTTCTTTCATTTTGTGTGTTTTGTTTTGTTTTTTGGTTTGGGGGGCTTTTGTTTTATTTTTTTGCCATTATGAATTAGTACGACTAGGGTGTCTTTTGGTAGACATTGTCTCTAAATGTAACATTTTTGAGATTCATCGGTATTGTTGAATGTATCAACAGTTTATTCCTTCTTATTGTTGACTAGTATTGCCTTCTGAGTGTACCAGAATTTGTCATTTCATTCATCAGTAAATTAATTGTGTCTGTTTCAAGCAATTATAATTAAAAGTTTCATAAACATTCATGTACAGCCATTTGGGTGGATATATTTTAGTTTCTTATGGGTGAAAATCTAGGTGGGGGGATTCCTGGACCATATGGTAAGAAATTGTCAAAGTTTTCTGGAGTGGCTGATTCATTTTGCATTCCCTCCAACAAAGTGTGAGAGTTCCAATTGCCCCACATCCTTGCCAGTACTTAGTTTCATTATTTTTTTTAACCATTTTAAGTGATGAGTAGAAATATCTCCTTGTGGATTTAATTTCTATTTTCCTAATGACTAATGACATTGAACAGCTTTTCTTATGTTTCTTGCCATCTTTATCTCTCATTTCATCAAAGTCTTTGCTTAATTCTTCAACTCATTTTTGTATTGGGTTTTCTTATTGTACGTTTTTTGGTTGTCATTATTTTGAGCATTCTTTATGAATGTTGAATACTAGGTATTTATCAGATTTCTGTTTTGTAGATATTTTATCCTTGAATGCTGTCTAGCTTTTCATTTTAGTAACAGTGTCTTTATAAAAGCAAAAGATTTTCATTTTGAAGTACAAGATAACAGTATTTTGTTTGTCTCCTGTTTTTTTGGCATTCTAAAAGTACTTTGCCCAGTATAAAGTCACAAAAATTATCTCCTACTTCTACAGATTACTGGTTAGGAATGTGGGAGCCTTCAAGAATAATTTCAGGTTTTCTTATTTCTCCAATCAGGACTATTAGTTTTTGCTTCATGTATTTTGAAGATCTATTAGCATCTTACAGGGGATAAAAGGAAAAACTAATGAACCAACCAAGAACAATATCATATAACAAGATGTGTAGTACAGAATTTGGCCTTGCTCAAAAAAGAGGTCTTGTCTTGTCCATGCTCCTGAGAGATGACATCTAAATATTTGGGATTTTCTGGGGCACCTGGGTCGTTCAGTTGGTTGCACATCTGACTTTGCTATCATGATCCCAGGGTCCCAGAATCAGGTTCCATGTGCGGCTCCCTGCTCAGCAGAGAGTCTGCTTCTCCCTCTGAACCTCCCCCTCTCTCATGTTCTCTCTCTCTCTCTCAAATAGATAAATAAATAAAATTTTTAAAACAGACAAACAAACAAACAAAACCTTGTTCTTCAAGGTCCAAGTCAGGTGAGCTTTCCAGGTTGACAAGACAAGCATATATAAATACATTTGTCAAGAGGGCAATGTATCCTGAAGATAAGTTTTATGCTTGGGACACTCCCAGACTCTGGTCTCCTATGCCCCCCTCCTTGGCTGATTTTAACATATCTTTTCCTGTAATAAGTTATGTCTGTAGGATAACAGTTTTCAGTGAGTTTTGTGGATCTTCTTATGAATTATCAAAACTTTGGGGAAACTCCTAAATGAGTAGTTGGTGTCCGAAATGAACCTAGTCCATTTGTGGATTATTTCCTCTAACTTCATAATTGGACCCCAAATTCTTGCAGTTGGGGCAGAAATCTTGTGCAAACTTAGTAGCTTGCTGGTCTCTGCCCTCAACCTCATAGTTTGGCCAATTCCAGATGTAGGTCTTATAGAATTCTTATTATCAACCTAAAGAAAGTTTAGGATTTTTTTTCCTGCCTCTGGCTTCCATGAGGAATATATTATATTTGGCTATAAATACATGTGATTTCAGTAACTAGAAAACTCTCAACTGCATAGTACTATTACAAAACTACTGAGATAGTCTTTGTAGTATTCTTTTATATTTTTGTTATATTCTTTTTATAGGCATTTCCCATCAAATTCAGGACATTTTAAAGAATATTATTAAGTTATTTTCCAAAAAAACTGCACCAACATAAGTTACTATCAGCAATTTATAGGACTGCTGATTTCACCACATTCTTTTTATCACAATATATTATTTCATATTCACCTTTCATAATATGATGGGAATAAAATAGTAAATTAATTTTTTATTTGGTTATCATATTAAGCACTGTTTCATGTTTATTGACTGCATTTCTTATACAGGAATTCTGTTTATATGCTTTACCTATTTTTCCTTCTGATAAATAGTATATTTTCTAATTGACTTCAGAGCACTTATAAAGTGTTTTTTTGTTTTGTTTTGTTTTGTTTGTTTGTTTTTTGACAGAGAGATAGAGAGTACAAGTAAGCAGAGCAGCAGGCAGAGAGAGAGGGAGAAGCAGGCTCTCCGCCAAGCAGGGATCCCAATGTGGGGCTTGATCCCAGAACGCTAGGATCATGACCTGAGTCAAAGGCAGATGCTTAACCAACTGAGCCACTCAGACTCCCCATACTTCAGAGCACTTTAAATTCAAAGTGTTACCTGCCATCTGTCAATGTTATGATAGTTTCCAAGTTATTCCTTTTTTTTTAGTTCCTTTACCTTTGTAAGATATAGAACTACATTAAAAAGTCATATATATATTTTTTGATTGACTGTTTTATTTAATTGAAGATTTATATATTTCAACATATTTTATGTTCTTGTTCAGGACTTCTTTGACACAGAAATTTCACTTTTAAGACTATATCCTAAATAACACAATAAAAAATAAATCCAATATTTATGTGCCAAAATGATTACCACAATAACTCTTTTTTAGTCGGAAGCAATCTAAATGTCCCCATACAAGATAATAGTTTAACAAAGTATTCTTGAAAGTCTCAAATGGAATATTAGGTATCTTTTTAAAAATCATGTTTTGGAAACAGTAAATTATATAATGTTGGGTGGAAAAGAAAACATGATTTAAAACTGCAAGCCTAGAGGAAAGTCTAAAAGGAAAATATATAAATATATTTTTATAAATATAATTATAAATAAAAATCTAGAAAACAATACATCAAAATATCGACTGGTTTCTCAGGGTTCTAAGATTATGAGTAGTTTCTTGGTTTTGTGCTTTTTTTCTTTACCCCCTCCCCCCAAAGAATGCATTTTATTTTAGTTGTGGAAAGGAGGCCAAGAAATAGAAGCCCAGGACATAATACTAAATATAGTTCAGTAAAATTACTTCTATTTGGTGACAAAAGTAATTTAAATGTATACTAAGTATTGCAGTTAATCAGAATAACAACAAACAGAAATGTCTGTACCCTAATCCCTATAATCTGTGAGGGTATTAACTTACATGGCACACAGAAACTTTGCAGGTGGAATTACATTTCTGAAATTTGAGAGAGAGAAAGCGTATCCTGAATTACCCAGATGGGCCCACTGTAATCACATGGATCCTTAACAGTGGAAGAGGAAGGCAGAAGACTCAGAGAGAGGGCATTATGAAAAACAACACGAGAGATTCTGAACTGGAAAGGATTTCACCTCTCTTTGTTGGCTTTAAAGATGGCTCTGGGCCAAGGATTGTAGAGTCTGAGATGATGGCCCGAAGGAAAGGGAGACATCAGTCCTTTTAACCGTAAGGTACTGAATTGTGCCAGTAACTTAAATAAGAAAGGAAATGCTGTCTTCCCTAGAGCAGACAGTAAAGAATGGGGCTCTGGTGACACCTTGGGTTACCCCACTGAGACCCATGTCAGACTTCAGACCTACTGAACTATGAAATTACAAATTTTGTTGTTTTCAGCCTCTAAATTTGTAATGATTTGTTTAGACAGCATGAATACAAATATTTGTTAAATGCCACATTGAAGACTCAAATTAGAAAAATGCCGTGGGGGGGGGGGCAAGATGGCGGGGAACTAGGAGGAGGCTCTGGTTCAACCTGTCCCCTAAAGTGAGCTGATTACCTACCAAGGAACTCCAATCACTCATGAAATCAGCCTGAGATCAGAATTCTACACGTCAGGATCTCTACAGGGGCAGAAGATGCCAGTGGGCAGGTAAAGCGGAGTGGGAACGCTGGACTGGGATCAGAAGATAAACAAAAGGGGGAGGGAGCCACCAGAGGATAAGCACTGGGAAGTAATACCCCAATGCGAGAGTCCCCTAAGACTGGGGACCAGCATTAACTTGAAGACTGATAAAAAGCACTCAAAAAGAGATAAGATCGCAGGGTGAGATTGTGGGAATTGGAACTGTTAGGGACAGGGGCTTAAGTCCCCCACAGAGGACAGACACCCCTGGTGCTGAGCCAGAGAGAGTGCAGCGGAGAAACCAGGTCTTGGTCCCTGAGCTCCGAGGAGACCTCCTAAGGGCGCTTGGCGTGTGGCAGGGGCTGGGACCCTCGCGGAGCAGAAACAGCCTTTTGCAGTCCCCAGGAGTGCACCTTGCTGCGCTGGCAGAGTCTGAGATGCGCCCCACCCCCTCCCCTGAGAGAGGTGCGCGGGCGCCAGCGGGGCTCTCTAGGACCCGGAAAGTCTGATCGCTCCCAGCCTGGGCCAGCGGGAAAATCTCTGTGCGCCTTCCCTGCTTGGAAACTCTCTGGCGGTCTGGAGCTGCCCAGACAGCTGCCGCTTGTGGTTTTGAGTACAAGCAGGACACACAGGTGTCCCCAGAGATCGCGGGTGGGAACCTGCTCTGCAGCACCCAGAGGGGAACGGACTGGGGCTTCTCTCTGGGAGGGAGGTCTGGGTGCAGTTTGCTTTCCTCTAAACCTCCAAGAACCATCGGGAGCTGCCAAGGGGAGAGAAAACAAACGAACAGACATAAAAACCTCCAGAAAACAAAAGCCTGAAGGCCCGGTATCCTCAGAGCCCACCCCCTGGAGGGGGGCAGAAGGACTTAACTCAGGAAACACCGCCTGAAAACCCACGCGGCAGGCCCCTTCCCCGGAAAGCCAACCCGCCTAGAAGACAACAATCACTACTACTGCATAGATACATTTAATTTTTAATTTGTTCCTACTATTCTGGTTCATTTTTTAATTTTTTTAAATCTTTTTTATTTTTTTATATAGTTTTTTTAGCCTATTTACCATCAAAGTGAGATGTCCAGTACATCAAATTCCGTAATAACCTTTTAACCTGAACTTTTTTTTTAAAATTTATTTATTTGTCAGAGAGAGAGGGAGAGAGAGAGAGCAAGCACAGGCAGACAGAGTGGCAGGCAGAGGCAGAGGGAGAAGCAGGCTCCCTGCCGAGCAAGGAGCCCGATGTGGGACTTGATCCCAGGACGCTGGGATCATGGCCTGAGCCGAAGGCAGCCGCTTAACCAACTGAGCCACCCAGGCATCCCTTAACCTGAACTTTTTGATACATATACCCATGTTTTTCTTTTGCTTTTCTATTTTTTTATTTTTTTTTAAATTTCACTTTAGATCATTCTTTTCTTTACTTTTATTTGCTAATATTCATATAGAGTTAAAATTCAAGGTATTCCCTTTCCCCAATCAGTGCTACCCCTATGGGTAAATCAATTTTTAATCCCCTGTTATCTTAGGAAAGTTGTATCCTTTAAAAAAGATATCAAGATACATCCAGGAAGAAGCAAAATACCCTTCCTTGCCCACACTGAGAATTTACAACCACTCTCCCATCTTTTTCTCCTACCAGTATTTTTGTATACTTGTGTTTGTCCTGGTAGCATATAAATCTTATACTTAGGGTTCTTTTTGATGAGGTTCTTCTTTTTTTTTGTTTGTTTGTTTCTTTGTTTTGCTTCTACATATATGTGTACATATTTTTTTTTCTTCTCTTGTCATATGCTTTTATCAGTCTTTTTTGTTTGTCTGTATTTGTTTGTATACTTCACAAACCTTACCTTGGGGCCCATTTGGGCTGAGCCTTCTCTTTTATCCTTCTTTCTTTTTCCTGTCTCTCTCTCTCTCTCTCTTTCTCTTTTTTTCTGCTTTCTCTATTTCTTTTTTTCTTTCATTTGCGTGGGGACTCTTGATTGCTCAGAAGCATTCCAGGGTGCACCTTCACTGCACCAAGGTCAATACATCCAGCTACAACCATTCAGCCAACTCTCACCAAAATGACTAGGAGAAGGAATGCCCAACAGAAGAAAAATTCAGAGGATGGGCCCTCTGCAACAGAGCTAATGGCTACCGACATAGACATTATGTCGGAAAGGGA
>PISX010035127.1:0-13338 GCA_004024625.1 Mellivora capensis
TCATTTACCCTAGCACTTAGAGTATCTAGATTAGATTGGATCTCATTGATAGCATTTTTAATTCCTGCAAGATCAGTTCTCATTTCTGCCCATAGAGAACCTATGTTGCCCTTAATGGTTTCCTCTATCCTAGCTATTGTCTGCATAACTGTTACCCTAAAGTCTATTTCCAACATCTTGCTTGTATCCACATCCATTTGTTCTGTGGCAGAGGTCACAATCTCTAAATCTTTCCTGTGTTGGGGGTTCCTCCTCTTAGTCATTCTGCTGAGGGGTGGTTAAGGGAATGTACAGAGTCCAAATTATTGACCACAACCCAAGCAAGATGCACCTGTTTTATAGGGACTCTAGAGTTATCAGCCTCTTGTTCTTCTAGCCTGTCTTCTGGGGAAGGGGTCTGCTGTGCTGTTACTCAGGCAACCCTGTATGGGCAGAGTTGCCCTACTCCCTGTGTGGGGGGATGGGCTCAGGGAAAATAGCTTTGGGGGCTTTTGTTCTCTGGTGGCTTTCCTTGGTGGCTTTCCACATTTCTGCCAAGAGTCAGAACAGAAATGGCTGTATCCAAACCTCTGTCTCAGAGCAGAGAGATCACAGTCTGTTCTCTAGTGAGCTCTCCAGGCCACACAGTCTCTGTTTCTGGCTGTGCTGCTAAAAACCGCAGCATCCTGGGTTGTGTGCCCCACAGCAGCACTCCCAGCCCTTGCTTCCAGGTCCATGCACATTTCTGCCCTTTGTGCTTCTAAAACCCAACCAGCTGCCCCCAGTTTGCACACATGCCCCTGCAGCTCCAGGTTTCCGTCTGGGGGCTGCCCTAAAGTCCTTTCCCTGCTGCTACTCTTCTGCGAGTCTGTGCCGAGTCCCCAGCATAGGAGGCTTTTGCACTCCAGTGGCAAAGGATCCTGGAGGCTCCCTCCCTTCCTTTTATCTTCCAATATCTGCCTGCAGAATCATGGCTCCCTGCTTCATACCTTGAAACCAAATACCAGATATTCTGTTTGTAGAGATCCAGATATGTCTTCTTATCTCTCAGGCTGATTTTGTAGGTGTTCAGAATGTCTGGTAGAGTTCCAGCTCAATTCAGGGAACCAGTTGAAATAGGGTCCCCTACTCATCTGCCATCTTTTTCTCAATAAATAAATCTTTTTTAAAAACCTCATCAAGTACATTTTTTCTTTATGAATATGTTGTTCTTTCTGCAATATTCTTCCCTAAAGGTCTGAAAGACTCCACTTAGATTAGATTTTGCTCATATGTCACTACCTTCACCTCTTTCCTGCTTTATTATCCTCCATAGCACTGTGTCATCACAATCTGACATATAATGTACCTATGTGCTCATTTATTTATTGTCTATCTCCTCCCACCAGGACAGAAGCTCCAGGAAGGCAAGGATCTTTGTTATATTCACTGAGAACAGTGTCTGAAACACAGTAACTATTCATTGACCATCTTTTAAATTAATTTGTTTTTAAGCATCTCTTAGAGATTTCTATATGATTACACTGAAGGATTTCCAATGAGCGCAGTGAAAGGGCATTGGACTATGGATTTATGAACCTGAGTCTAACAGTGACTATGCCATTCACCTTTCTTCCTCTACAGGAAATTGCTTCACTACTCCGGGATATAGACTTCCTCAACAGTAGAACAAGGAAACTGAATGAAGTTCTTTCCACTTGAAAAACCTGACCTTGCTCCTTTCCTCCATATCTTATTTTATTTAAATAGGACCTCAAAGGACACTAAAGATCAACAAGTCTTTCCAAATTTTTTACATTTTTATTTCCTAGCTATAAATAATGTTATAAGTATTATAATTATATTATTATAATGTATAAGTACATCACTATTACAAAGCATAAGGTAATTACCCTGTAACTGAAGAAACATAAATAAGTTAAAACAGACATGGTTGTAAGGACTTACTATGCTGACAAATTAAGAATCTCTTCTCCCATGTTCCCTCCCTTATTCCAATGTTATACACACAGGTCCACATATTGCTGTAATTGACTGTACACTTGGAGGGTCTATTCCATATTTCAGAAGCTAAAGACAGACCTGCAAGCTTTGGTAGGTCCATCTCTTCATAGAGACACCACCCTTCCTTCCTCCATACTTAGGGCATTCTGTTCTCTTTACCTTCTATGCAATATGGTCGCATATTTTAGTTTCCCCTTCTCCTGGTCCCTAAGCATCTACTGTCTTTCTGGAATAAAGCAGCAGTTACACATAAGTAATCACTTTGTTTTCGGCTGCTCTAAGGCCTTGCGAATTCCATCATCAGGGCCCCACAGGTCTTACCTGCCTTTCTTTATAGGAATTTTTTTTTTTTATTTCTTTTCAGCGTAACAGAGTTCATAGTTTTACACCACACCCAGTGCTCCATGCAATGCGTGCCCTCCACAATACCCACCACCTGGCCCCCTCAACCTCCCACCTCCCGCCCCTTTCTTTATAGGAATTATTAACCGGTGTCACTAATTGGCAGTTTCAGCAATTTCAATGACCCACTTTCTCTTTATCACTCTCTCTCATTCAGACACAAGAATTATAAGTATTATTGTCCATAAGACTTTAAGTTGAAATAGTCAATACTTTACAACCCTAACAACAATCAGTATCAGAGGCTTGTGCAACACTCCAGTGCATTTGCTCTTGCCCAGGAAATTTTCATTTCCTATGAGAGAGAGAGAATGAAGAATCTTACACAATCAATATCTCAGATGTTGAGTTTCTCTAATCTTTTCAGCTCTAGGAAAGGAACCATGTCAATTATAATTATAATATGAATTTTTACAGGGTTTTACTTTCACTAGCTTAATAATAGATTACATTCGTAAACTATCCAGGAAAAAAGATTCCTAGCTAAAATTCAGCTTAGTTCTAACTGCAAGCACAGGCACAAGTAATTTGGTGCTAATGCAAAAGAAATGCATAGAGACCAATTAGAGGGAAAATCTAAGATTGAACATAGACACAAAAGGCTTTAATTGAAGTTAATCTCACATTAGAGAAACCCATTAAGTGAACAAGGCAAATTGAACAGTCATTAACAATGCAGATGTGCTTGACAAGCAAGTCTTAGCCTTTTAGGCAATTCAGACCAGTCCTAAAACTCTTGCCTCTATATCTCCATCAGGCCATTAAAAACAAAAAAAGTGTGTTATCAAGATTGAAAGACTACATTGTTAATTCTAGATTATTTCTAGCTTCTCACTTGCGCCCTTCAGATTTGCATGGAATCAATAAAACTGAGAATCTAGAGAAGTATGTTTAAAGGTTGCAAACTGAATCACCAGTTTAGTGCTGCAAATTCCTCCCACACATCTGCAAATTATTGGCCATTTTTGGATTCCTACTAAATTCAAGGCCCTGTCCTAAACCCATTACATACATTATCTCAATTAAATTTCTGAGACACTGCAAGGTGGGCATTATTACTCACTTTTTATGGCTTAGAATACTAAGGTTCAAAAAGGTTAAGACAATTTACCCAAGGCTATTCAACTAATTAGTGAGAAAACTCAGATGCAAACTTCAGTGTATCGGACTCCACAGCTCTGTTCTTTTTACTGCTCTGCATCAAAATGAGTCACCACTGATATTCAGTGAGGGGTACCCTTTTTTTTTTTTTTTAACTCCAGGGAATTTAGAATCTCCTGGGAGGGTTACAGCTAAAAAGAGGTCTCTCATCTGCCTTCCAAGATCACAGAGATGCAATGTCTGGGACTCCTGCAAAAGGTCACAGTGAAATGAACAAGAAGGTTAAAGAAACCCTTTCCAGGGCCTAGCTACTGAGAGCCAAGACTGCTGAGCCAGAAGGGAATAACTAGAAGTAACCTTTTGATCACTAAAATACACATCATTTTCTCCATGCATGTGTGTTTCAACATTTTGTATCCAATTTATTGATCCAATTTATTGCTAACCCTTGGGTAGCACTTCAGAGAACACACAGTGTTTTATCATTGCCTCTCCCTACACTGACAGCAGTCCTGCAGTCAGGCTGGAAACATGACATACTTCAGAATCCCTATCAATTTCTGAGAGCCTATCATGCACTAATGACTCTGGGGAATCATACATTGCCAAATATCCTCACAACACCCTTGAGACAAGAGGAAACTCAAGTGTGATTTAACTCCCCCTACAAGCCAAAAAGCTAGTAAAGTAAAATCAACTAAATGAATGAATGAATGAATAACTGAGAAAGAAGAAACAGGGAAGAGGAGATGAACCATGAGAGACTATGGACTCTGAAAAACAACCTGAGGGTTCTGAAGGGGCAGGGGGAGCCTGGTGGTGGGTATTATGGAGAGCACACATTGCATGGAGCACTGGGTGTGGTGCAAAAACTATGAATTCTGTTACGCTGGAAAAAAAAAAGAAGTATAGGTAAAATAAAGCACCTCAAATGAAGGAAAAAAATAAAAAATAAATAAAAATGACTTGCTATGGGAAGGTGTAACAGTACAAGTCACTACAAGTCTGCCAGCTCCCCATTTCAGTCATACTGCTGACCTTGAGCACCTTCCACACAGAATTTCCGGGCTCTCACTGAGAAGAAAAGGCAATGTAGGTCTGATTTCACACCTAAAATTAAAGTTAAATCAATAGCATCTGTGTTAGCTTCCTATTACTGCTATAACAAATTACTTAAAGCAACACAGATTTATTATCTTACAATTCTGAAAGGCAGAGGTCCAAACAGGCCTTACCGGTTATAAATATCAAGGTGTTGGTAGGGTTCCATTTCTTTCGAAGGCCCTAGAGAAAAATCAATCTCCTTGTCTTTTCCATCCTGAAAGGTCACCTGCAGACCTTAGCTCCTGGCCCCTTCTTCTCAGATCCAACAGCTCAGGAGCAACATCCAGTCTTTCCTCCTGACTCTCACAACTTCTGTCTGCCTTTTCCTCTTTAAAGGATCTCTGTGGCTACACTGGACCCACTCAGATAATTCATGAGCGATCTCTCCATCTGAAAGTCCCTAATTTAATAACATCGGCTAAGTCCCTTTTCCCGTATAACCTAACATACTCATCTTGGGAAAGCCATTATTATGCCTGCCACAGCATATTTGTCTGGAATTTATATTCACTGATCTGGAAACAAAGACTTAAAAGAGTTTATAATAAAAAAGATGCAATGGCTACCTCTTTTTTAAAAAAGATGGTAAAAACACTTTTGAATATTATGTGACAAAATTCTTAGTATGACTCCAAGAAGCAAAACTGTTCAACTCGACATCCAAGAAATGGTTCACATTTGAGTTACATGATACAATAAACCAAAGCATCTTTGATGAGGAGAGAAGCAATCTCCTCTACAGTAAAAATAAATGTCATAAAATTTAAAGCCAAAAGACATGAGCAGGGGGAGGGAGTCTATTTTACCAAAGAATGACTCACCAGCTTGAATTTTAGGCTCTTCTAGCTACTAGCTGGGTGATGGCAAATTAAGGTACCTGTGAAATCTATACCTCAGTTTCTCATATGTAAAATGGAGACAGACTGTCACGATACCACAGCTATGTTTTAGGGGATTGTTAAAAGGATGAAAGATCATGCGCCTAAAGTACCTATCACAGGGCTCTGTCCAGGGGAGTTGGTAGGTACATAGTAACTACTCTATTTTCATCTGTTTTAACTCTGTTATCATACAAGGAACGCTTGTGCAAGTATTTCCCCATTGTATGGCTAAAATGTACATTTCTGTTCCTGCATGGAATCTGGCTTCAGGAGAGTTCCTACAGAGCTATAACTCCTTTCATTATAATATTTTACAAAATTGCCTGATGAACTGCCTAATAACAAATTAAAGAAATGGACATGTTTTGACAATTAAATTACACAAAGCTCCAAATGCCATAATCACAAAACTAAAAATAGACAACACTGGAATGCTAATTCAGCTAAAAGAACACCAATAGGAAGATTTACCATCTGCAGGCTATCACAGAGGACTTAAATAATTTTCTGATTTGAATTAGAGGTCAGTTCAATAAATAAAGAGCTATATAGATCTTACAATGTAAATATAATTACTAACCTCTCTTTCTAGTTCCTTTAGGTCATTAAATAGTTCCTGACACCACCTCCCCAAGTCAGCATTCAAAATGAAAAGGTTTCTAACCTAGCTGATCATACACAAATTACTTCAAACCTCAATTAAGCTAGGATATATGAGCATTTTTTCAAATTGGATGCTAAATATCAAGCAGAAGATACACTCCCTATTCAAATCTAAAACAAATCTAACTACAAAAATCTACATATTCTTCTGTAAATTAAAAGAAAAATACTGACAGTCATTTATAGGAAATAAACTTATTTTGGTTGTCAAAATATCTAATGTTATATTTGTGGACTGACAATTTAATAAAACAAGCTTTTTTCCTAGTAGAAAATCAAACATCAAAGAAGGGGATTTCATCAATAAAACAACTGGAATAGCTTCTTGGTGTCATACCTGTGGCATATATATCAATGTGCATATTTTGATCCAAAAATCTATAAAAAGTCCCACTTGTAAAGTTTATACTTTCATCAGCTAGTTACGTAAGCTGCAGACTCCATCTACAGGCCCTTATACTCATGAACAAAATATATTAAAGCAACATAATTTATCTTTTATTAATATTATTTCCTATGAGAAAATTACTTTATGGTTTCCTGTCTTTTCTTGTGAAATTTGAGTAAAAATAATAAAACTGTTATTGCCTTTAAAATGTAAAACTACAACTAGAGATTGGAGACACATATAACAATGTCAGCCAAGGCAAAGGTATTCTATCCTTGCCAAAGCACCAGAGAGCATGATGCCAAAGGCCTCCCCGATTCCATCAGTGTCGTTTCACTGGACTTGGGATGAGGGATCAGAGCAAGTTTATATTCCAATGGCTGCTAGAACACTGGGGTTTTAACATCTTCATAGAATTGGATCTTAAGAGATTTACAATGGGAGCCTTTAGCTATCTAGTTGGGAAAACTATTGAAATAAGAAAAATGTAAAATGGCAAGTGCCTTGATGTGAGGGCTTTGCAGCAGGATACGGTGTTAAATGAAGCTAACCAATTTCCACTTTGTAGTTTTGATAGATGTCCAGAGGGCTTTCTGAAAGTAAAACCAAATGAAAGAAACAAAAGCTGAGTGATCATTTCATCAGGGAACTCTTGTTTTATACTGTAAGTTCAATTTAGGCAAGTCAATATCAGAAAACTCAAGCAATACTAAAGAACTTTTCCTCCCAAAACTCATTTCATCTCTTATCCAGGAGTAGGCCCTAATGTGCATTTCATCATTTTTCTGAAGTTAGACTTCTCCTATTTTTCCTATCTAGGAGACAACATTACTGAGTCTACCCTGGTCTACAGAAGCTTTAATATACTACTTTCATATACAGATGAGTGCTTTCCACACAGCAAGTCTGCTGAAGATTTTAGTCAAAAGATATTTTCTGAGCATCTACAATGTATTATGACTTCTGCTAAATTCTGAGACTAAAACAATGATCCAAAGAGATATAGGCCTGCCTTCACAGAATTTACAGTCTGCCTATAGAAACAAACAATAAACAACATGTGATAAGCATTGTGAAACAGAACAGGATATTATGAGAGCTCTTAATAGATTTGACTAAGTAGGACCTCAGAGAATGAGGTCCCCTTAAAACACACACACACACACACACACACACACACGCACCCTTAAAGAGAAGGAAAACTCGGCAATGTATACATCTGCCTTAGGTGGATATAGGCTGTGTGAGGGTACATGTACAAGAAGTCAGGAGAGACCCAGTGGCTGGTGATCTCTGTAACTTACAGTATAGTAAGAGACCAGTTTCCAAGTCACTTCACACACTACCATTCTTGAAAGGACAAATTTTGTTCAAAAGTGAGACTAACATAAGGACATTTTAGAACTGTAATGCCTCAGAATAGGTATACCTACCCCTGAGAGATATTTTGTAAAAGAATTATTGGGGAAGTTACAAGTAGAAAAATGAAACCAGAAAGAAGTATTAGAATTCAAGAAGTGATGGTAAGTTACTCAATGTATTACAAAGTTTAAACAAGTAATGATTATTAAAACAGTTAACACATGTGTATATGTGGGAAGGGGAGAAGCGCTTGGGCTGGGACTGGGACAAGAAGTGGAAATTAAAGGATGCAAACCCATCTTAGTTACTGTCTTTTAGGGCATATGGATGTTTAATAACTTTAATTTTTCTTAGTATAATTTTTTAAATTATAAGTTTTATTTCTGCTGAAATAGGGAAGGATACATTAGAAGAATAAAAACAGAAGTATCATTTCAATTTAGAAAACACACAAACAAAAATCAATAGAAAAAAAGCAAACATGATGCCTCTAACTAAATCCAGGAATGAAGGCAATAAAACAAAGAGATAACATGGTGAATAGAAAACACAAGGCAAGATGGCACGATTTCCATCAACACAGTAAATATAAATGTGCTTAGTTTATCTTTTATAAGACAATTTCAAATTTGTTAAAACAAACTAATCTTCTAAATAAAGCCTATTTTAAAATAACACAGATTTTACAAAAAGGACATAAGAAAGTTGAAAATAAAGGCAAATGCTAGCAAAATAAAGCTGAGTTGGTGACAGCACACACAAGAGAATTCAAAGCAAAAGCTTTAAAAGAGACAGCTTTCAAGCAGGCTGACAACATACTGATAAATCAATAATCCAATAAGAAGACATAAAAATCATAAATTTTAAACATCTAACAACATTAAGTTCAAACCTTATAAAATAAGTGATATTCCCAAAGAGAAATGGATAAACCCATATTTCACAGTAGGAGAATATAACACATTTCAGTTAGAAATCAACAGATAAAATAGAAAAGAATATAAGTACAGAGGATTTTAATCCAACATTTAAGTTTAATCTGTAACACACCCATTGTGTAAAAAATAACACATTCTTTTTTAGCACATTTACACACAAAAAAAGTAATTTTATATCAAGTTATAAAGAAAATATCAACAATATTCCAAAACCTCACATCTTATAAGGCTTATTCATTGGCTATATTAGAAAAAAAAGAAATAAAAAATGAAACAAACAAACACAAAAAACAGAAATATCCACACATCTTAAAATTAAAACCAATACTCCCAGTCATTGCACTACATGAGAAATTAAATACAACTTACAAACTAGTTATCACAGATCTGCCCAAGGAGACATGTACAAAGATGTTAATTAATCATTGTTTTAAACAACAAATAAAATTTTAGGGAAAGCCCATTCTTCAATAGGATAAGTAAAATTGCTGAATAAAATACAGGACATTTATACCATGGAATACTAGTTGTATCTGTAGACACTACCATGAATAGATTTTCAACACAAATCACTGAAAAAAGCAGGCTACAAAATAATGTGTAGCATATAATATCAAATCACCTACAAATGGGAGAAGGAACACAATAGCCACTATACCATCTATATGGAGAGCGCACACGCACGCACGCACACACACAGAAAAACATATGAAAATAAACATACCTTAACAGAGGAATAAGGGGGGGGGGAATCCAGATTTAGATTCATGGTCAAGAAGGTCCTCAGCATTTTCTAAGAAATTTTGTTTGTATAAGGAAAAAGTGTTCCTCTATTGCTTAGTTTGGAACAGAGTATCAATTATTTTATAACTTACTTAACTTTGGGCAATTATATATAGTATGTAGAAAAGACCAGAAGAGAGAGACAGACAGACATATCTGGTGAGGAGTGGGAAGGGTTCTTCAAATAGGCTGAGAGATAAAACATCTCTGAGGAGTTGGCACTTGAGCAGAAACCTGAATTAAGTGAGGAAGTTGGCCATGAAAAAAAACTACAAAAAAACAAACAACAGCAGCAAAAAATAAAACAGGGAGAAACATGTGTTAGGCAAAAGAAATGACAGATATAATGCCATTGAGGCCAGCTCACTATGTCAGAGGAAGAGCAAAGGAATGAGAGTAGAGAGGAAAGCAGGAACTACATTATTCTGAGACTTTCAGCCATGGAGAGGAGTATGAATTTAGAGCCACGGGAAATAATTGAAGGATTCTCAGCAGGGAGGGGGCACTTTTACATTTGGGTTTTCTCTAATTAAACTTTTTATTATGAAATAATTACAGACTCACATGCTGTTGTAAGAAATAATATAGAATGATCCCATGTACCACTTATCCAACTTCCCCAATGGCAACATCTGGCAAAACCATAGTAAAATATCACAGCAGGGTGTGGACATTGATGCAGTCAAGGTACAGAAAATTTCCATCACCACAAGGGTCCCTCATGTTGCCTTTTTAGAGCCACACACATTCTCTCTTTATAACCTAGCAACCATTTATCAGGTCTCCATTTTTATAATTTTGTTACTTCAAGAATGTTACAGAAATGGAATCATACAGTATGTAACATTTTGAAATTTGCTTTTTTTCACCCAGTACAATTATCTGGAGATTCATACATGTTGAGTTTATTAATAGTTTGTTCCTTTTAATTGCTGAATAGTATTCCACAGCACTTGAGTTTAACCATTCACCTCCTGAAAGAAATTTGGGTTCGGCTATTAAGAATAAAACAGTTATGAGATTCATGTACAGGTTTTTGTGTGAACTTAAATTTTCATTTCTTTAGGACAAATGTCCAAGAGTACAATTGCTGGGTTGCATAGTAGTTGTAGGTTTAGTTTTTTAAGAATCTGCCAAACTATTATCTAGAGTGGCTTTACCATTTTACATCCCCACCAGCAACGTATGAGTAATTTCTGCACATTCATGCCTGCCTTCTGTGTTGTCACTGCTTTTATTTTATCCACCTTTAGACATTCTGATAAGCACATAGTGATAATCTTGTGATTTTAGTGTTTTCCTAATAGCAAATGATGATGAACATCTTTTCATTTTTTGCTATTTTGTATATCCATTTCACAAAATGTTTATTGATGTCTTTTGCCCATTATCTAATGGAATGTTTATTTTACAACTGAATTTTGAGAGTGCTTTATATATTCTATATTCTAATCCTTGATGGATATATAGTTTATAAATGTTTTCTCCCAGTCTGTAGCTTGTTTTTTCATCCTATTAACAGGATATTTTGCAAAGTAAAGGTTTTTAATTTTAATGAAGTTCAGTATTAACTTTTTTTTCCTTTTATGGATTATTTTTAATGTCAAATTAAGAACACTTTGCCTAGCTGTAGATATCAAAATTTTTCTCTTATGTTGTTTCTAAGAATGTTATAGTCTCACATTTTCAACTTAAGTCTGTGATCCATTCTGAATTACTTTTTGAATAAGACGTCAAGGTGTGAGATATATATCTAGGTTCTTCTTTAAAGATATATTTACAGATATCTAGTTGCTCCAGTATCACTTGTTGAAAAGACTATCTTTCCTTCATTAAATTTCTTTTGCACTTCTGTCAAAAATCAGATGTACATTTGTGGACCTATTTCCAGATTCTCTATTCTGTTCCATAGAGCCATGTGTCTATCTCTCCACCAATATCACAGTAAGGACACACAAATATTAGATTTTTGTTGTTGTTGTTATAGTTCCCTAGGTCACTGCAGGTCTAATTTTTTTCAGCCTATTCTCTCTCTCTCCCTTTTTTCAGATTGGGTCATTTCTATTGCTTTACCTTGAAGTTCACTGGCTCTTTTGTGTTTTCCCACCATTCTGCTAGGCCAGTCTATTAAGTTTGTTTTGGTTTTGACTGCTGTTGTTTTGTTTTGGTTACTGTATTTATTTATAACCCCCCATGTTGCATCTCCACTTCTTCATATCAGGGAGATCATATGATAGTTGTCTTTCTCCGATTGACTTATTTCACTAAGCATGATACCCTCTAGTTCCATCCACGTCATTGCAAATGGCAAGATTTCATTTCTTTTGATGGCTGCATAGTATTCGATTGTGTATATATACCACACTTCTTTATCCATTCATCTGTTATGGACATCTAGGTTCTTTCCAAGTTTGGCTAATGTGGACATTTCTGCTATAAACATTCAAGTGCACGTGCCCCTTCGGATCACTACGTTTGTATCTTTAAGGTAAATACCCAGTAGTGCAATTGCTGGGTCATAGGGTAGTTCTATTTTCAACTTTTTGAGGAAACTCCATGTTGTTTTCCACAGCAGTTGCACCAGCGTGCATTCCCACCAACAGTGTAGAGGGTTCCCCTTTCTCCGCATCCTCGCCAGCATCTGTCATTAACTGACTTGTTAATTTTAGCCATTCTGACTGGTGTGAGGTGATATCTCATTCTGGGTTTGATTTGTATTTCCCTGATGCCAAGTGATGTGGAGCACTTTTTCATGTGTCTGTTGGCCATCTGAATGTCTTCTTTGCAGAAATGTCTGTTCATGTCCTCTGCCCATTTCTTGATTGGATTATTTGTTCTTTGCGTGTTGAGTTTGATAAGTTCTTTATAGATTTTGGACACTAGCCCTTTATCTGATATGTCGTTTGCAAATATCTTCTCCCATTCTGTCAGTTGTCTTTTGGTTTTGTTAACTGTTTCCTTTGCTGTGCAAAAGCTTTTGATAGTGATGAAATCCCAAAAGTTCATTTTTGCCTTTGCTTCCCTTGCCTTTGGCGATGTTCCTAGGAAGATGTTGCTGCGGCTGAGGTCGAAGAGGTTGCTGCCTGTGTTCTCCTCAAGGATTTTGATGGATTCCTTTCTCACATTGAGGTCCTTCATCCATTTTGAATCTATTTTCGTGTGTGGTGTAAGGAAACGGTCCAATTTCATTTTTCTGCAAGCGGCTGTCCAATTTTCCCAACACCATTTGTTGAAGAGGCTGTCTTTTTTCCAGTGGACATTCTTTCTTGCTTTATCGAAGATTAGTTGACCAGAGTTGAGGGTCTATTACTGGGCTCTCTATTCTGTTCCACTGATCTATGTGTCTGCTTTTGTGCCAGTACCATACTGTCTTGATGATGACAGCTTTGTAACAGAGCTTGAAGTCCGGAATCATGATGCCACCAACTTTGACTTTCTTTTTCAATATTCCTTTGGCTATTCGAGGTCTTGTCTGGTTCCATATAAATTTTAAGATTATTCGTTCCATTTCTTTGAAAAAAATGGGTGGGATTATGATAGGGATTGCATTAAATGTGTAGATTGCTTTAGGTAGCATAGACATTATCACAATATTTGTTCTTCCAATCCAGGAGCATGGAACATTTTTCCATTTCTTTGTGTCTTCCTCAATTTCTTTCATGAGTACTTTATAGTTTTCTGAGTATAGATTTTTAGCCTCTTTGGTTAGGTTTATTCCTAGGTATCTTATAGT
>PISX010035128.1:0-13262 GCA_004024625.1 Mellivora capensis
TGGGGGGGGAGGGGAGCTGCGGACCAGGCTGGGAGGGCGCTGTGGGTGGGGACATCGCCAGGAGAAAAGCCCCAGTCTGAGTGCTCCTGGCGGCGGGGCAAGTGGGAAGGAGGTGGGGTGGCACTGCAAGCCCGGGTCAGGACAGCAGCCCTCAGCAGACAGCCCAGGACTCAGCAGGGTCCTCGGCCGGGCCAGGGAATTCCAGGGGTGGGGGGCGGTCTGGAAAGGTTTCCCTTCGGTGAACTTCAGACTGCCTGGGTTCAAGGGCCGGCTCCGGTGCTTACTGACCTTGGGCAAGCTATCTCATGGCCCCGGGCCTCAGTTTCCCCATGTGTGAAATGGGCCTGACGGCAGGCCCTACCTCACAGCCGTGGCATGACCCACACTGGGCAACAGTTGTGGGACCGCAGGACTCCGCCCACGTGAGAGGCCGGGGCCATAGGTGCTGAACTGGAAAGATCCAGGTGATGGGGACGGAACAGAAGAAAGGGGAGGGGCGGAGGATGAGCAGGTGATAGGGGAAAAGGGTGGAGGAGGAAGGGAGGGGAAGCCCCAGCGCTCTATCCCCACCTGCCTCCCCCAGTCCCTACAAAAGCTCTTCAGGGATTAGAGGCTCATCATTCTCACGGAAGCCTGGGCGGGACTCTCATCCTCCCTGCCCGGCCCAGAGCCAGAGCCAGAGCCAGAGCCAGAGCCAGAGCCAGAGCCGTTCTGGGCTCCCACCACCCTCCCTCCCAATATCAAATGAGTTTGCACAACAGCCCACTGAAAGGAAACGAGATGCAGGAACAGGGGGAAGCCCCTTCCAGAAGGCCCTCCAAGCGCCCCCCGCTCCCCAGCTGGGAGGACCGGGCAGCCACAGGGGAAGCCCTGGGAAATGGGATGTGCCACAGTGAAAATAACAAAGGGAGTGGACAGACATTCACATCTGTAAGGGGGACGAAGTCTCCCAGGCTGTCACACTGGCAGAGAAGTTCTAAGTCCCATGGAAGGGACCCAGGCCGTCCGATGTTCATCCGAGGGCCAAGAAGACGCGTTGGAATCGTGGGGAAGAAGGATCGCAGAGACAGTAAGAGAAGAGGGTGCTCCCTGTAGGGAGGCCCAAGCCCTGAGGAGGAGGAGGACGACGGCGACAACAGGGAAACAAGCAAACCGAGCCCTGGCAGGCTCCTTCCGGTCTCTTCCACTGCCCTGGCCCTCAGTGATCTGTGCAGCCCAGCTGGGGGGCCTGCACGACGAGCTGCCTGGGCTCCTGCCATAAGAGGCGCATGGGGAGAGGGGCCGCCCTCACTTCCCCAGGCGCGTGGCCCGGGAAGCTTGGAGAGTGAACGAGTAAGGATGACCATGCCGCCCACCCTGTGGGCCTGGACTCACCTCCCGCATCCACCCAGGTGGTCCCAGACACCCCCAGGTCCTGCCTTCTCCCCCACAACACTCCCAAACCACCCCCAGACTTGATTCCTCCCGCCCCAGGCCCCTCCCGCAGCCTGCCTGTCGCATGTCCCTTCAGGCTCATTCACGTGGCCTGGGAGACCGTTCTGAAAAGTAGGTCTGTACCCGGCGCCCCTCAGCTTAAACCTTCCATGGTTCCTCTAGGGACAGAGCCTGAGCTCCCCCGGCTAGCTCCCTGGCCTCAAGTGCACGGCGCCCTCTCCAGGGCTCTGTCCTGGGGATCCACTCTGCCAGGAATTGGAGGGGAGGGGTTCCTCTGGCTCTTGATGAGGCTGGGGGCTGCACCTGATAGCTGCCCAGGCTGGCACAGGCACCAGCTGGGCTTGGGTCGGGGAAGGTCCGGCCCCAGCAGGGCTGCTCCCGGGCTGCCTGCCGGAGCTCCCGGTCGTAGGTGACTGACACTGCTCTGTGGAGGAATGAACTCCTCCGCTTTCCTTATCTTTAAAGCTGATTGAGGTGGAGAAACCAGGGCTGGCTCCTCCCTGGGGTTTTCCTGCTAAGATAACAGAATCCCTTTGACCTCCCGACTCCTCCGGCTAGTCTTCCCCTCCACCTGTAACCGTCCAGAAAAATCCTTTCAGCAGCCACTGACGACCACCAGGCAGGACATGGAAATCTCCAAGACTCCTGGGCATGTGTGCTTTGGGGACAGAGGAACAAGCTACCTACCATCTCTGTGCTCAAGGAACTTGGCAGCTGGTAGTGGTGGGGGGGGAGGGTAGACAGGAAGCCACAGGCAAGCTTCAGAGCCCGAAGCCTGCATCCTGATGTTCCCTTGGATTCTCGCCCCTACTCCCCCCAACCCCCAGGGAAGGCCCACCTCTGGTGCTTCAGTCCCTCCTCTGTAAAATGGGATGGTAGTGTCTACCTTGCAAGTCCGTTCAAAGGACTAAATCCAACAGAATACGGTGCTGGGGACACCGAAGAACCCAATAGGCCTGCATTTGGTTCAGACAGGATACTTGTTGGACCAAAGAGAAGGAACAGAAAGAGGAAGAGAGAGGAGGGGCCAGGAGTGGAAGAGACAGGGCTGAGCAAACAGCAGTTCTCTCTCTCTCTCTCTCTTTTTTTTAAAGATTTTATTTATTTATTTGATGGACAGAGATCCCAAGTAGGTAGAGAGAGAGGAGGAAGCAGGCTCCCTGCTGAGCAGAGAGCCCAATGCAGGGCTCCATCCCAGGACCCTGGGATCATGACCTGAGCTGAAGGCAGATACTCAACCGACTGAGATACCCAGGCACCCTAAACAGCAGTGCTCCTGATATGGCCCTGAAAATGGAGCTCCCAGGTGGCAGGCACGTGGGGGGAACTGCTGTGGACCTCGTCCCTGGCTGTACTCCGGAAGCATTGGGGAGCTCTGGGGCAGGACCCCAGCACAGGAATCCCAGTGGCAGCTGGGTCCTGGGCACATTCGTATGCTTTGAAAGCCCACGGTGAGCACAGCTGAGTAATGTGGCACTTCCCACACTTGCCTGACCACAGAAACCTATTAAAATGCTCCCGGAGAGTGCCAGGGAAGGGGCCCAAGTTTACAGCACGGGCTTTGGAGGTGGGAGGCCTGGTTGCATTCCTGACTCTGCCACTTGAGAGCCAGAACTCCTGTCCATCAAAGCCTCAGTTTCTCAAGCTTTGAAGCCTACAAAGCGGGAAGGATTGTGCTGACCTCTGTGGGTCAGGAGGAAGATCAAATGAAAATCGTGAGTGGGAAGCCCAGGAGCATGCACAGGAAACATTCATTTGTGGTAGGCACTCTTATTGTCACAAATCCTAGTCCCCACCCCAAGCCTTCCACAGCAGGGGGCTGCGTCCACTTCAACAAACCCACCCTGAGGACCTACTGTGTGCACTGGACCTACTGTGTGGTGGTCAATGCAGACCTTATCCTAGCCTACACGGTACACAGTCTGGGTGGTGTGGGGAGGACAGATGTGAATCAAAGGCTCACGTGGACCTATAATTAAGATACATACTTGGGCATGATAGGGCTGCCAAGGACAAATGGGAAGGGGCTGTAAGAATGTCCCAAGGACACCTGGTTTGGGCTGGGGCCTCCGGGAAGGCTTCCCCAAGGAAGCCTTTGAGCCAAGGTCCAAAGGATTAATCCATGTGAACGCAGTGAAGATACAGCAGGTGAAATGAGCTGAGGGAGGAGGGAGGAGGCTGGTACAGGGCCAAAGAGGGGCCTGGACTCCAGGGCAGGGGTGGGGAGAAGTGGCACACATGTTCCAAGAGAACGGGCAGGGCCCTCTTGGGGGCTGCTGGTGAGGGAGAAAAGGCTGATGTCAGGGATACCGGAGTTTCTGGCTTGAAAACCAGGCTGGATGGGGTACCTCAACACTGCAAACCAGCACCCCCAACACACAGGCCAATGGGCACTCCCTATCCCACGCTCTATCTTTCTCATGGCATTTCCTCAACATACTAGGTTTTATTTATTTATCTTATTGCCCCCCTCCCCCAACTCCAGGAGGGCCAGGAATTTTGTAGGTTTCACTGAGAAATTCCCAGAGCCTACCACAGGGCCTGACACTTGGTAGGTTTGAGACGAAGTGTGCGGAAGGAACGAACTGGAAACTGTTGAGAACCAACACCCTCCTTGGGGCTCCTAAACCAGAAAACCTAAGCGAGGTAAAATGTCCTGCATATGGATGATGATGATCATGCTAAGAATAATGACGAAAATAAAACTGATCATGGCGATCACTTCTCAAGCACCTTACTCTCTACCCCACCTTTTCTTTTTGGTAACAGATTTTTTTAAACAGGAGCTCCCAGGTTCTGGGGGCGGATTAGGTGCTTGACATCACCCTAAGGGCTTTAAAGTTTGAGTCATTTTATTCCACAGAAAAAGCATTATTCCAAAATGCCAAGCATGCTCCTACCTCCGGGCTTTGCACCTGTTTTTCCTTACCTTCTGGAATGTGCTCCACTCACCCCCACCCTGCCTCAACCACAGGGCTAACTTCCTACAGTCTGTTCCTTGGAAGGCTTTCCTCCACCATCCCTATTCTTTTCAAGACTCTATGGAAGTTTTTGGGTTTTGTTTTTTTTTAAGATTTTATTTATTTATTTGAGAGAGAGTGAGCGAGAGAGCACAAGCAGGGGGAACAGCAGAGGGGGAAGCAGGCTGCCCGCGGAGCAGGCAGCCCAAAGTGGGAACTGACTCCAGGACCCTGGGATCATGACCTGAGCCAAAGGCAGAGGCGTGAGGGACTGAACCACCCAGGCGCTCCTCTAGGAAGTTTTCTCTATGGAACTTCTCACTAGGTAGTGGCATATTTTTGTTGGACTCCCCTATACGTTTCGCAAGGACAGGGAAATAGTGCCTGGAATACAATAGGCGCCTAATAAGTTTGTTGGAAGAGTACATTTCCTCTCTGAGGCTGAGGTGCTGTTATAATGCCCATTTAATAATGAGGAAACTGAGGCACGCAGGGGATTGAGTCACTGGCTCCCACACCTAGTTAGTGGAGCAGGCGGGATTCAACCCAGGCAGTAAGTCTTTGGTACACGTCCAGTAGTAGTAATTATCGTAATTACTACCTGCTGACTCTGTGCTAGGCCTTGAGGTAAGCTTTAGCCCGAGCTGCCTCGCTCACTACGGAGGAGCGAGACAGCGCCCAGCGAGGCGGGGGCGGGGCTCGACCCGGGCCGTTGACCCGCCCTCGGCGCTCCCCAGGGCCTCGATCCGCCCTTTCCGCCGCGGCCCGCGTCTCCTCCCCCCCGGGACCCGGCGCTCACCCCAGGGCCAGGGTCGGAGTGGTGCGCCCACAGCTCCGCCACCATCTCCGTATGCAGAAACTCGAACAGCGCCCCGTCCGCCATGCACCGGCCTCGCGCCCAACGCCTGTCCAGCGCTTCGTGCTTTCATTGGCCTGGCTGGACAAGCCCCGCCTCCTGCACCAGGTGCGAGCCCGCCCGCCCCCGCCTCCATTGGCGTTTCAAGCTAGCCCCGCCTACCAGGCTCACATGGTGCGCGCGTGAACCCGGGAGGCTTAGAGGGAGGGCCTCTTTTCATTGGCCACACGTGACAGCATCTCCGCCCTTCTCCTTCGTCTTCCGCCTATTGCCGGGTTGCCGAGCTTTTCCATTGGCCGAATCGCTGGTTACCTGAGACAAACCTCGCTTTTCAAAATTTCTATTTGTCCACTCGCCGAGCAGTAGAATCCGGAAGCGCCCGCCCAGACGCTTTCCTATTGGTCCTACCTATACTCACGTGACTCTTAACCCCCTTCCCCCTCCAACCACACAGCTGGTTTTGGGGGTTTGCTTTCCTGGTAGGTAGAGGAGCGGCTCACGTGTTTGGCCGCCATGCCGGCTCCTCCCTCGGTAGAGACAGCGCGCTTCGGCTGCGCTGCGGATCCTGCAGGCTCGGAGCTTCGGTAACCAGGTACGGTGTTCCGCGGTGATACTGCGCCCCCGCGCGTGCACCCTCCCCGGAGTTCAGCGGGGCTGTCACCCTTTCTATGACCCTGGCGCTGGTCCCTGAGCAGGTGGGGAGCCCGTGTGCTTCCGGATCTGACCCGGGCTCGGAGGACGGTGTGGAGGGTGTGGCCTCTGCTAGGAGGCAGAATCGGAAAGAGCTGGGGTTGGGCTTCTGGGAGCTCCGGCCTCGGAGCCTGCCTCTGTCTGGTCCTCAGTTTCCCCGTCAGTGCACAGAAAGGGTGGCGGGTCCATTATGTCTGGCAGCAGGGATGATGAGCCCCTTTGCAGAAGAGGAAACTGGGGCCCAGGCAGGGAACGCAGATGGCCCCAAAGCGCTCGGCCAGTCAGTGAAGGAAGGGGTTGGGAATCTGGAACCTGCGCCTTTTAACCACCGCCAGACGCCTCTCATGCGGTTCCTTCGCCCCTCTTCTCCCTAGTTCGGCGCCATGGCGTCCCAGGGTCGTCGGCGGAGGCCGCCGCGGAGGCCCGAGACTGTGGTGCCGGGGGAGGCGGCCGAGACGGACTCGGAGCTCTCTGCGTCCTCGTCGGAGGAGGAGCTGTACCTGGGCCCCTCGGGCCCGACGCGCGGCCGCCCCACGGGGCTGCGGGTTGCCGGGGAAGCCGCGGAAACCGACTCGGAGCCGGAGCCGACCGCCGCGCCGGGTGACCTGCCTGCGCTGGTGGTGCAGCGGGACACGGCCGGGGAGGCCTGGGGCGCGGAGGAGACCCCGGCGCCGGCCCCCGCGCGCTCGCTGCTGCAGCTCCGGCTGGCCGAGAGCCAGGCGCGGCTGGATCACGACGTGGCGGCCGCGGTGAGCGGCGTATACCGTCGCGCGGGCCGCGACGTGGCCGCCCTGGCCAGTAGGCTCGCGGCCGCCCAGGCGGCAGGGTTGGCGGCGGCCCACAGCGTGCGCCTGGCGCGGGGAGACCTCTGCGCGCTGGCCGAGCGTCTGGACATCGTGGCCGGCTGCCGCCTGCTGCCCGACATCCGCGGCGTGCCGGGGACCGAACCTGAGCAAGACCCCGGACCGAGGGCCTAGCGGGAAGCCACTCCCTGCCTGACATTGCGCCCTGGGGCTAGTCCTCAAGGCCTCTGGGACCTGGTCCTGTACCCTGTGTAGCTCCCCTGTGTATCTTGCTGTCACCCTCCGGGCGAGCCTCGCCCCCTGGATAACGCTGTGTGGTGGGGGGTATGGGATGGGAATGGTAATATTGTGCAGTTTTACCCTGCCTTTAGCATCTGGTTCCAACCCACGGCCCCTGGCCCTGTCTGCTCCCTGGTTCCAAGCCTGTCCCTGAGGCTTGGCTCCAGCCCCTGGTAACCAGTAGTTCTTGATCGTTCTCCGTCGTGGGGTCTCACCTCTCTTTGTGCTCTTTCTTGACTTTGGGTTCTGCTCAGGAGCTGGTTCTTGCTTCTCACAGGAGCCCCAGAATCTGGTGCATCCTCCTTCACTCCCTTGGCTCTGTCTCTGGTCCTAGCTGCACCTCTGAAATTTTGCGTCGTCCCCCCCCCCCCCCGCCCCCGCCCCCGCTGGGCCTTGGCCCATGTTCCATCTCCTGGTCCTGGTTCTGCTATCTCCTTGCTTGCAGTCCCTGGGCTTAGTTCCTCCCCTGGGCTCCATCTCCTTTCCTGAGTCCAGCTGTAGCTTTAGGATGTTTTTTGTCTTTTGCTTTCCCCCTTCTGCTTGTACTACCTACCCGATGCGGAGCTTCTCAGACACCCACCCATGGTTTCCTTCATCAGGTGGAAGGTGAGGCCCCCTCCTAACCCAAGGGAGTCCTCTCAATTTTCCAGGCCCAAGAGAGCAGTCCCACTAGACCAAGTTGTTATGTCGTCCCCATCCTCCTAGCCAAGGTGGCATTTTGTGTCCAAGTTCTAGATGCAACATGGGCCTCCTCTTGACTCTCCAGGCTGGCAGTGGCACTCTTCAGGCACTCAGGGCCTGATGCATCTTTCAGGTACTTCGGGTGCTTTCTGACCCCGATTGGCAGATAAGGACCACACATACACAGTGTCTGTTCCCAAGGTTGGCCCTGGAGGCTACAGGGGCTTGGATTTCTGGCTCTGCTCAGGGTCTGGGGTTAGCAGACTCTCTGCCCCCTCTTCTGTCCCCAGCCCTGGCCGCTAAGTCCCATTCACATTTATCTGCCTCCCGCACTGCACTTTGTAATCCCAGCTGGAAGCTGAGATCTGAGCCCCCCCCGCCCCCCGCCTCCCCCATTGAGAAGTAAAGAAGAGTGCTCTATGCGTCTCATTAAAACTCAAAATACGGGACGCCTGGGTGGCTCAGTTGGTTAAGCGGCTGCCTTCGGCTCAGGTCACGATCCCAGCGTCCTGGGATCGAGTCCCACATCGGGCTCCTTGCTCGGCAGGGAGCCTGCTTCTCCCTCTGCCTCTGCCTGCCACTCTGTCTGCCTGTGCTCACTCGTTCTCTCTCCATCTCTCTCTGACAAATAAATAAATTAAAAAAAAAACAAACCTCAAAATACTTACTGCTATGGAGAATTTGTCTTGTCTCCCCACCTAAGCGGGGGTAGGTTTGTTGAAGATTTCTCTGAGAATGGGGTCGTGAGAGATCTCTCATACCGGGCCTATTAAAGGTGAGGCTTTAGCCAGGAAATCGGGACCCCCTAGTTTTTTTTTTTGCCCGGGTTCTGCATTTACTCACATTCTGTTAACTCAGCACACAGTTACCAAGCACTTGCCCTGAGCCTGTCCCATGCTGGGCACTGGGGAGTCCAGCAGCCAGCCCAGGCCCTCACAGAGCTTACAGCCCAATGGGGGAGACAGACATTAATAAAATAGTCTCCTAAATAAATGGGTAGTTTTCATAATTGCAGTGTACACTTGAGCTGTGATTTTTCTGGCACCATGTTGGGTGCCCTGAAGACATCCAGGAGTTCTGTGAGGGCAGAGCCGAGATCTCTCTGACCTTGTCTGGGCAGATGGGGGGAGGACACGTGGCTTTGCCAAGGAAGTGATGCGTGAGTTTGAGCTGAGCCCTGATGCTGTAAACCGGTAAAACTGGATTTTTTGGAGAATGGAGAAGAGTTTCCAGGGAGGGGGAAGGGGGGATAGCATGTGCAAAGACCCTGAGTTAGAAGGGAGCATAACCTATTTAACAGAAGAAGGTGGCAGTGTTCTGTTGGAGAAAGCAGTAGGGCAGGGGTGGCAAGCAGGTGGGGTGAATGGTGTTCCTAGCAGAGGCCAGATGAGGCTGGGCTTTTTTTTTTTTTTTTTTTGACAGAGAGATTACAAGTAGGCAGAGAGAGAGGGAGGGAAGCAGGCTCCCTTCTGAGCAGAGAGCACAATGCGGGGCTTGATCCCAGGATCCTGTGATCATGACCCGAGCCGAAGGCAGAGGCTTTAACCCACTGAGCCACCCAGGGGCCCCTAAGCTGGGCTTTTAAACCAGGTGAGGAATCAGCTTCTGTCAAACAGCCAGCAAGCAGAGAATGGTGCCACCGAGTATGTGGTTCATGAAGGAGATTGTTGGATTGTGCTTCTGTAGGGTGCCTGCCTCGGGAAAAATACCCAGAAATACTGGTTTAGAAATGAACTAGGGCACCTGGGTGGTTCAATCAGTTAAGCGTCTGCCTTTGGCTCAGGCCACGATCCCAGGGTCCTGGGACCGAGTCCCATATAGGGTTCCCTGTACAGCGGGGAGCCTGCATCTCCCTCTCCCTCTGCCTCTCCACTCATGCTTGCTCACTCTCAAATAAATAAAATATCTAAAAATGAAATCAACATTCTCTAAATGTGCAGTGGAGCTCAGAAGAGAGCATGGGAAGTCTCCTCAAAACTGCAGAAAGAGCTTAGACTGGGGGCCCTGACAATATTTGTCCATAGCAGAGACCCAGGGCCTTGGAATTTCACGGCTGCCAGGCCCTGGGCCAGGCTGTTCAGAGGGAAGCAGAGACCCCTTCGTAAAACTCGGTCCCTCAGAGACCCACCTCCCATGAGAGCCTGTGGTGGAAAAAAGGCTAATTGATACCATCGAGGCACACCCAGAAAGCTTGCCCATCTTGGCTTGGGCTCCGTCCGGGTGGAGGGAATGTTTCCTCGGGGACTTTGCCACCACCTGCTTGACTGGGCTATAGGTTTACCACTGCGGAACAGGCCAGGAAACCCCCAGCAGAGAAACCAACTGAAGGTGAGCTCTGGCTGAAGCCAGGGGACCCATCCCTAAGTGGCCTCGTGGCGAGATAGAGCAGGTTCAGGTCACCCAAATTTCAGGGCACGATCGAAAACTGCAAAGCACACCTGAGGGTTACGTGATGAGCTAGTCTGGGCGGCTGCTTCCCTTCCCCAGATCTCCCCTTGGAGAATCTGGAAGAAAGCAAGTGTCCCGTTTGTGGGCTAAGCGTGCAGACAGCCAGCAAATGGGGGATAAGATAAGCCTAAGGCCAGAGGTCTATCTATGGGATCCATTTGGAACACCTCAAAGGGCAGCGTGGGCCCTGCAGGGTTACCCGCGTATGCTGCTCTCCCCTGGGAATTTGGTGCAATTCACAAAAGGTGCACCAGGAAATGATGTGGCCAGAAATGTGGCTGCCACAGCAGAGCAGCTCCTTTGCTGTTTGTCATTGGCACACAGGTCCTGGGATCTGCCACCGCTCGGTGCGAGCCAGAAGGTCAAAAGAAACAGGGCCACAGGGGCCAATGCGTCATCCGACCAATAATTGCTCAGCACCCTTTGGCATCTGTTTGAGTCAGATCTCACGGCATTTGCCTGACTGTGAGTTTAGCCGCCTTCTGGACTTCTTATCGTCCTTCCCTAGAGATACAGTGTTCAGGGTCCTCAGGGACCCTCAGGACCTCAGGGTCCTCAGTCCAGGCTTCCCAGGGCACAGTAGAAGTTTTAGCAGGGAGGGGACTAGCCTGCAAGAGGGCAGCGCTGCTATTCCCACTGGCTAGGGGAGTCCCAGCAGAGGTTAAGAATCTGTGGGATTGGGGCGCCTGGGTGGCTCATTCGGTTAAGAGTCTGCCTTCGGCTCAGGTCCTGGTCCTGGTGTCCTGGGATTGAGTCCCACGTCGGGCTCCCAGCTCAATGGGAAGCCTGCATCTCCCTCTCCCTCTGCCTCTCTCCCTCCTTGTCCTCGCTCTCTCTCAAATAAATTAAATCTTAAAAAAAAAAAAAAAAAAGCATCTGTGGGATTTCCACATGTGCCAGCAGCATGGCAGACTCTGAAAACGCAGCCGGAGTTGGTGTGGATGGTGGCCGTTTTCTCCGTTTCCACCGTGAGAGCTCCAGGGAGAGCTCTGCTGGGGGGGGGGGGGCAGCTTCCTGCGGGCAGAGAGTAGCTCTCTGCTTCCAGCCCTCTGTGCGGGGTGACTGTGCCGGGCCAGCTCTGCTGTCCTGCCAGTTTCGTCTGCAGGAGCCCTCACGAAATAGAAGCAGGTCTGGGGGGTCTGCGCAGGGCTAAGAGGTCCCATGGTGGCCCAAGAGACCCTTGGTACCATTGGCAAGTGTGGACGGAACAGGGGCCCTCAGCCGGGAGGGATAGGAGAGAGCTGGGTGTCAGGGTCACAGCCCGGGAAGATGATGGTGAGGGCGTGGGTCACCGGTGGTCTGGCAGCCGAGTAGAGGGGTGTTGTGTCCTGTGAACTTGAAAGAAGGCAGGTGCTGCCTCGGGAACATAGAGGTGACAGGGGCTCTACGGGGGGAGTCCCCGCTTTGTCAGGGTTGCCGCTGGCAGGCCCGGGCTGTGCCTGATGCCGTGGGGTCTAACTGACACGAGACGTGGGCTCAGCCCACGTCTCAGGACACACCCGGGAGAAGCTTGTCCAAGAGCGCCCGCCGCCCTTCCACCATCCTCCTGGTAGCCGAGGCGAAAACGTTTGTCACAGTCAGGGAGGCTGAGAGCTGGGGCTGTGATTGAGGCTCATTTTCAAGTTTCAAAGGTGGTCCCTGCCACCAAGGGCTGGGAAATGTGCTGTGAGGAGCACCTGGGAGGAGGGCGCATAAAGGTTCGGCAGGGGCAGCAAACAGCCTTCTGGGGGCAGCAGCCCTGAGCTGCCCCTGGAGAGTTACAAAGCGGCTGTTTTGGTTTGGGGAGAAGGATGGACAGAATCTGGGGGTGAGTTTTTGAGCGCTCTGAGGCATCTCGGGGCCGAAGCAGGTGACAGCGGTTTGTGCCCACCGAAGGTCAGGTCTGGAGGCGCGATGGCCTCGTTCAGCTAGTGCGTCGAGGAAGACAAGGGGGTCTAAAGTCGACCTGCCTGGTCTTGATTGCAGGGTACGAGGTCATCAGTGCATGGACCAAAGCGGGGCACCGGGAGGCTCAGTCGGTGGAGTGTCCAGTTCTTGATTTCCGCTCGAGTTATGAACTCAGGGTGGTGGGATCGAGCCCCACAGCGGGAGCTCAGCTTATGCCTTTCCCTCTGCTTCTCCCCTGCCCTTCCTCTCCCTCTCTATCTCTAAAATACATAAAATACGTATCTAGGGGCGCCTGGGTGGCTCAGTGGGTTAAAGCCTCTGCCTTCAGCTCAGGTCATGATCTCGGAGTCCTGGGATCGAGCCCCGCATCGGGGCTCCCTGCTCAGCGGGGAGCCTGCTTCCTCCTCTCTCTCTCTGCCTACTTGTGATCTCGGTCTGTCAAATAAATAAAAATCTTAAAAAAAATGTGTATCTGTATTGAACAAGGGAGGTGAAGGTGAAGGGGGTAAAGGCTACAAGGTCTAAGGCAGCTTTATTTATTTATTTTTAGCACTAATTAAATACTTTATTGAACAAATACAATACCAGACAAAATGCATTCAAATGCTTTCTTTAAAAAAAATCAATTTTAAAGGCCTTTCTATTCAGGCTAATGACAAACACAATAAAGGCAGAGACGCTAATTTGACATAATTGGCTGATTTTATACAGCACTTAGATCTTTCAGTCCACAAGTATATTATTAAATGATAGAGAACATCTAATACAACCATTTCCACAGAACTAGGAAATAAATTTCTCAGAAAGAAAGATTTTACAGACCCCATCTTTTATACCCAACCCCAACAGTCTAACTCTAAAGAGGATAAAGCCAATGCCTCTCCTCACAAGAGCTCACGACTGATGTCGCTTTGCTGTCAAAATCTGTATTTCTGATCCGTTATGAGCAGTGAGACAAGATTCAAATATCCCCAAAGAAAGAAGCACAATGCACGTTGTGATCGCCTATTCAGCAACAGCGAGCCCTGCATTCAAAACTCTCTCATCCCAGGAATTAAATAAGGTCAGCCACATTCATTGGCATTTCCTCCACTGTAGTATGGTAGAAAGTCTCAATGTCACGGAGAATCCTCTTGTCTTCTTCAGTAACAAAGTCTATAGCCACACCTTTCCTCCCAAATCGACCCCCTCTGCCAATTCTGTGAATATAGTTTTCACGATTGG
>PISX010035129.1:0-13261 GCA_004024625.1 Mellivora capensis
TAATGCATAATCAGAAGGTTTTCCTTGAAAGATAAGATCTTCCAACTACTTGCAAATCTCCACAGAGCATCCAAAACAGAGTTCAAATATTTATTTTCTCTGAAGGGGTTTTGAGAGAATTATGCAATCTAACGATTTAAATAGGCTCCTGAAAACAACTAACTTGACTCCTGTTGACCAAAGACCTCTTCCAAGCCAGACTCAGCTCTAGATGCTTGGTTAATTATTTCCCACAGCAGCCCTTTGGGGAAAATACCATCATCTCTTTTACAACCCAGATGAGGAAACAGGAGGTCAGAGAGCTTCAGCAAGTTTCTGGGCCTAGGCAGGGTATAAGTCCACCTGTCTGACCTCTGAGCCCCCGGCATTGCCCATCCTCTGTGAGACGAGACATGACCGAGGAAATCCATCTCCCTTCCCTACGAGAGCAACAGGGATGAGAAAATCTCTCTGTGCTGTTAGGATGCATTTTTATACTTTTTGTATTTAGGAAAGGGAGAATAGTCCTGAACAATTCTGGAGCATCAGCTGGATTTGGGCCACTGGGAGTGGAGGAGAAAATGCTTTGTAGTAGACTCTTACTGGCGAGTTTTGAGTGGAGAAGAATATGATTTCCCAGTCCTCTTTATTAGATTCGGTTCCTGCCCAGGTTGTGCACAGACAGCAATCAGTGCCCACAAGAGCGCTGGAGGTCAGCACGAGCAGACCCCACATGGCTCTCCACCTGCCTAGCAGCTACTCCCAAGCACTAATGAAATGATGCATCAAAAAGCTGGCCTGACTCACTCCTGGAGTCTGTCCACACCAGCCTCTGCCACCCCCACTCCACAGAGACCACACTTACTAAGATCACTGAAAATCCTCTTGCTCCTAAACCCACGCGGAAATTCTTCTCTGTGACTCGTTCTGGTCTCCGTGGTGCTTGATCCAATGGGCTGCTGCTATGCTCTATATCTTCTCCAGCAAAGCAATAGCATCACTGCTGGGCTGTCTTCTCTTCCAGTTCGTTTCTAAAACATTTCTAAGAACTGGCAGGAGATCCCAAGTATTCCGTCCGGGGTTGGCAACCGTGTTAAAGGCAGATCAAGACCCTGAGCAGTTCCAGCTGTCTCCACTCAATAGGTTTGAATCTCAGATCTTGTGAGTCTTGAAAACAAACTGACTTTTGCATAAAGGACATCCAACAAGAGCACTAGACACACAAATAGAGGCTCCTCTGCCCATAGCAAGCCTGCTATAGAAACATGTTCATAACATATTTTGAACTTTGGTGTACAGATTTTTGTTATCAATTTAAGGCAAGCATAGTACATCTTTCCTCAGTTAAATAGAATTTAATAAGAATGTAGTTAAACAGGTGCTGGAAGGCTGAAAATATACAAAAGGGAATATTAAAGTGTCACAGAAATTGTGGCTACAGAAAGTAGCTAAGGGAACAAAAGGAAGAGGTTGGGTGATTGAAAATCTAGAAGCTTCGAGAAGGGGACTGACACAGAGCTAAAGCTTAGGTCACTGAGGAGGGGCCATCTGGCGCAGGGATATCTGAGTGTGTTCTGGTTGTGCAGGAAACACTGGGGGAACTGGGACCAAGAGATTCTGCTAAGATGAAGGCCATAGACTAGAAACAATATAAATAAGACACAAAGCAGGAATGAGCAAGACCCTTCCCCCACCCCCACCCCTACCCCCACCCCCTGACCCAGTCTCCTTGTTCTGCTCCCATGAGCACCTAAAAGGATCAGCTGGTCAAAGTGTAATAGTTCTGCAGAATCCTAGCCCTGGCATTACAAAATGGAGCATGGCAGGATGGACTGCAACAATGAGACAAGAGCTTAATAAACACACACCTCTGACCCATTCGCTCTTAACTACTATCTTTGAACTTTCTGCAAGGAGCATGATTTGCCCAGAATTTCTATTCCACAATCCTACCCAGTCATTATCCCTAATTACAAAAAATCCAAGTCTCTATTTCCTTCGTGAGATCCAGTTTAAAACATCAATTTCATGGTTTCTGTTTATTTCTCAAGGATTTTCCTTCCCTTCCTGGGGGACCTTGAGTTTGCCTATGTACCTGTATTGCAGGGACGGCAGGAAGTTCTCCTGCAGGTGAAGAAGGTACATGACTTGAAAGAAAATGGATCAGCTAGGATGGAGGCAAGTATTTCCCAGGAGAGCCCAGCCACCGGTTTCTTGCTGGTCTGCGGTCAGGTGCTAGTGATGCCAGCTGTCCTGACAGGTGACTCTCTTGGCCTGAATGGTACCTGGTGCTGCTTACAGGTGGGACCTGGGGGAATGACACATTCTAGCCTGGCAGGGTCAGGGCACCATTGCTTAGTACTGCTTCTTTTCCCTCATCCTTGGAGAACAGTCTCCAGGGATCCCACTGTGCTCCTTCTTCCAACATTGGAAGCTTGTGGGGTATAGCTATCTGGCCCATGCTACTCTGCCATCTCATACCAGTTGCAGGCATTTTACTCTTAACCTCATTTGTTATCCTTCCCTGCTACCCTCTGTTATCACAAGAGGTGGACGCACAGGCTGGATTTTATCCAGAATCAGCAAATAGGAGGATTGGCAAGGGATTGGAGGTTGTGGCTAGCATGGCCAGCAGCCATGGGTGTCCTCTGTGGCCCTAGCTCCCACTGGATAGATGTTCCACTGTCCTTGGCCCCTGCCTCCAATTTCCATTCTAGAGCTAGTAGTATTCATTCCTATTTTGCTAACTTCTGGGTGGTCTCATCATTCTGTTTGACTCTCGGCTCCTTCATCACCTGTATAACCAATTCCTTGCCCCAAATTCCTTCCGTGATAAAACTTAAGTGGCTTCTGTTTTTCTATTTCCAGAGCCTAGCCTGGGCTAGCTCAATGGGACTCTTAAGAACCCCCTTCACACCTGCCTTGGCTCTAAGTGCAGAGATGATCTTTGCCCAGTGTCACTAAATATGTTGCCATGCCAGGACAGGCTGGCACATACTGCCAACCAGAAAGCTCCAGGTGAGTAACTGGTTCCAGTCCCTGTACTTAGAAAACTGCCTAAGTTCAGTGGAGAAATGTCCAGAAATTGCAACTTCCCATCCCACTACAAGGTGTGCTGGGGGGAAGGACAAAGTGCTGGAAGGTTCACAAATGTCCTCCACCAACTCTCTCTCTCTCCCTTCCCAGGTGCTCTTCTTTTTCAAAGGGAAGAGCTGCCAAACCAGTTCTGCCTTGTCCACACCTTGGTGGGGATTAGGTGGAATTGAGCCTGGGACCTCCGACTTCAGTAATTGCTTGTTCCTTGGGGGAACACAAAGGGGTCTCAAGGAATATTTCATATCTTCTTTCATATAGGTGCCTGTAATTTGTCTACAGCGTAAAGTTTTAAAGATATTCTTAGAAAACTGTAGGATCTGGGGTAAATCCAATGACACCATTGTGTTGGATCAAATTAAATGAATATCAAAGGAAATCCTGTAGGGGCAGAAGACATAGCAAAAGAGAAACTTGCATTCTTGCAGGAATATGGACTTGCAGAGAGAAAAGGAGAAAGATCTCTCCCTAAATAATACTATATTCCTGGATATTCCTAATACCATCTGGTAGAAGTTACCTCTTTCCCAGTGACCTACACCTCCATCATGTTAACATATGCTTCCCTGAGAAAAAGGGGACTCCATGGAGAGTCATTCATTTTTCTTTTCATTTCTGGCCTCTTCACCCTGTAATCACTAAAAGATACCTTGAAAAACGGGGTAGCTCCATGGAGCCTTCTAATGGAAGTGATTCAAAGTAAAACAAAACAAAAGCCCCATTAAACTAAAACTAACAAAGCCCATTAGTTCTAATTCTATATGTTATACTCGACATACTGCATTAAAACTGTGACATGCACACTTATCAAGTCTAGAACTTGCCATAGCCCCCTTAGTTTTATTTTTATTGTCTGAAATTCTCTAAAGATTCAATGTCATTTTTTCTCTTTGGGATCATTAATTTTCAGGGTTAGATAGAGATCAATAGTCATAGTTTGAAATTGGCATCTTTGGAGGAGAAATATGTTGTGCCACTGTACGTAGATTGGATAGTGTCCCAGTTAAGAAAATGGTGTGCTCCTTCATGGTTGCATTCATCGACAGTACCCTGAGTGTTATTTTATTCTGTTGTGAAGGTTCTGACAGACTCTTGTAGTATCTTATCTATCACCGAGTTTTCTTTCCTCTCCTTTTATATTGGGTCTCTGGAGTGGAACTTTATTTAAAAGGCCCTGACATGAGAAAAAATGGCCGTGGCCAGGCCATTCTCCTTTAGCACCAAGGAAAGTGGCCAGGTGGTCAAACACTCAAGTCAGGGACTGTCTAGTGCCTGTGCAGCCAGGGTGTGGCTTTTAAAGTAATCAGCTTCATTTGGGGGACTATATGACAATGGATATTTTGATCTTACAAAACCTTGGGCAAAGTCGGCAGTCACATCCCTGACGCCTGGCTCAGAAGGAGGCAGCCCTCATAGTCTCCCATCTGAGAGGGAGAAATTCATTTTATTTATTTGTCCTTTCAATAATTATTTGCTAAGCACCAATAATGTGCCAGTTGCTATAAATACAGCAATAAACAAAGTTGATAAATATCCCTGTCCTCATAAAAATTATATTTATGTGTGTTTGCATAAATCAATAATAAAAAAATTAACCAGGGTATTCTCTATTTATCTATCATCTATTTATCTATCTTTTATTTTTTTATTTTTTTAAAGATTTTATTCATTTATTTGACAGAGACAGAGAGATCACAAGTAGGCAGAGAGAGAAGGGGAAGCAGACTCCCTGCTGAGCAGAGAGCCCGATGTGGGGCTCTATCCCAGGACCCTGAGGTCATGACCTGAGCTGAAAGTAGAGGCTTAACCCACTGAGCCACCCAGGCGCCCCTCTATCTATCTTTTAGATGGTGAAAATATTACGAAAAAAATATATACTGGGAAAGGTTGAGCCAAGGAATGTATATGGGAGGACAGTTGTCATTTTAAATGGAGTGGCCAGGGAAGGCATCACTGGCAAGGTGACATTTGATCAGACACCTGAAGGAGTGTTTGGGGAACAGCAAATGCCAAGTATCTGGGGCAGAAGCATGCCTGATAGACCAACAAGATGGCCAGGGTGGCTTAAGCCAAATGGTTGGAGGCGAATGGTGGAAAATGAGTTCAATGAGGTAGCAAGGTCCAGACCCTCTTACTAAGGGTCTGTTAGATATTGTTATTTAGTGTAATAAAGAAGCTCAGATATTAATATATCATATATTTGGATTTATTTCATTTTTATTCACTGTATTTCAGTATAGTTGGTTTCTTTTTTAACCCCATGTTTTTTATCTTATGCACTTAAAAATGTTATTTTGAGAAGGAATCTATGCACTTCAATTGTCTGCCAGAGATTCACGTCTACAAAGAAGGTTCAGAATTCCGGTTGCAGGACCTTTAAGCTACTACATGATTTCAGCTTTTACACTGGCAGAGATAATGAATGATCTCTCTGGCTGCCATGTTGAGTATAGACTAAAGATGGACCAGGTTGGGAGCAGGGGACAAGTTAATTCAGGCAAGATGTGATGGCAGCTTGAACCAGAGTAGTAGCAGTGGAAGTGGGAAGTGGTAGTGGGAAGAGGACACATCCTAGAGAAAATTTAAAGGTAAAACTAACAGGATTTGCTGATTAGTTATGAGCATGGGGGGAAAGGAATCAAAGGTGACCATGAAATTTTTGTTTGAGCAACCAGAGGATGAAGTTGATTTCATCTGAAGTAGGGAAGTATGCCAGGGGAAGGTTGGGAAAACCAGATTTAGTTTTTGGATGTCTTAATGTTTGAAATGCTGCTGCATATTCAAGTGGAAATGTCCTACAGGCAGCTAGAGGTAGAAATCTGGAAGTGGGGGGGGGGCAGTCCAGGCTGGAAATGCAAAATTGGGAATCATCAGTCTATACCTGCAGTTAAAGCTGTGTGACCAGATGAGACTCTTATCCTAGAAAGTGGTACACATGGAAAAGAGATGAGCCTTGATGGCTGTTATCTGGAGTGACCTAGTGTTTAGGATTTGCAAGGAAGAGAAGGAATCAGTCAGGGAAAGCAGCCAGTGATTTAGGAGGAAAGTGGGAGGGTTTGACGTCCCTGAACCTAAGGGAAGAAAATGTCAAAGAGGAATGATTACCTGTTACATGCAGTTGATAGGTCAAGTAAGATGAGGCCTGAGTTGACTGTGGATTTAGTAACTTGGAACTCACTGGTGACTCAGAAGAGAATTTATTTAGCCAAGTGACTGGAACAAAAGTCCTACTGGCATGGGTTGAAGAAAGAATAAGGAGAGGGAAATTGCAAACAATGGGAAGAGAAAACTCTTTTCCCTCAAAGGGAAACAGAATATTTAGGTGATAGCTGGAGGAGGATATGGGGATCAAACTTTTTTTTTTTTGAGATGGGAGAAATTTCAGCATATTTGATCACTGATAGGAATGATTTTTAAAAAGTCACACAGATTACTGAGGTAAAATGGAGGCCATCATCGAAGCAATGTCTTTGGGTAGCTAAGACTGATAACCATAGAGGGAGAGGGGTTGACCTTAAACAGGACCTGAAGAGTTCTTCCATAGTAACAGGTGGGAAGATAGAGAATAAGAGCAGACTATTAAAGGGAGAAGTGGTTTTGAAACATGTGGAATATCTCTTCTGATTTCTACCACTTTCTTAAGAGAAATAAGAAGTATGCTAATCATCTGTAAATGAAAATGGATAGGAGAATAGGATTTAAAAAGAGAGAAAAAATGTTGCATGATTGTCTAGCATTGTGGAAGAGTGAATGGGACAGCAAAATGCAATAGGATTGCCAAGCAGTATCCAGGGCTCTCTTGGTATTAATGGTCAAGCATTTAAAATGAATCTATTCAAAGTGTTATATTTTTCTTCAGTTATATCCAACTGTTTGGGAATAGACCTGAAGTAGGGAGATAGATTCAATCAAGATTGGGTTTTGTCATGTAAGTAAGTTGAAGGGAGACAGAGTAAGAGAACTGAAGGTAGATCCAAGGAATAACTGATTAACTATGGACTTTAAGTAAAGGAATGAATGCGCAAAGGTGGTGTGGACAGTGAAAAGATAAACCCAATAGATTGCAGGTTCTGGTGCAGTGGAACAATTTTTAGAGTCAAGGCACTGGAGGGAGAGAGCTGGAAAAATAGGAGGTAGGGGACAGAAAGTAGGATAGTTAAAATAGAGATTATGGAAGTGTTGTGGTTATTGGTAAGGACTGGGTTAAAGTATGGACTTGAGAAAGAGGATCTGAGTTACCAAGAATCTAGCATCTTAGAAGGATCATCTACTTAGATATTGAAATCACCAAGAATTAGGTCAGGAGTAATGTTGATAATGATAGTAATTAAGCCTAGAGATCAACATTTATGAAATAGGAGGGGTGGTAACCATGGGTTTTTAGATCTCTGCCAACAAGTAGAAGGGTATGAGGCATTGTCTAAGAGTATATGGTTTAAAGTTGGGGTCTGGGATAGTAATCTTCTTTTTGCTGGGGTCAAGGCAAGAATACAAATTTTCCTCAACTCTGTCTCTGGGAGTTCTCCTCATCGAGTAGGTAGATGGGGGAAGCATATAATTATCCTTGTCTTTTTTATCAGGCAGATTTTACATTTTTGTCTTCATTTTGGTGGTTTATCTATGTTTTTCATCATTCACTCAGGTGGCAGACACTCTTTGTGAGTGATAGTGAGGGCTGACCTAACTTTTCTGCATAACTCCCTTTTACCTAGTCACCTTCTAGCTAGTGGTAGCTATGTGACAGCATTCTGGCCAATGAAAACCAAGCAGAAGTAATTGAGTGAGGTTTCTGAGAAAGTTTTTCCTTTACTGAGAAAAAGAGACAGACTCAGTAATCATTTCCCTTTTACTCTTTGCCCTTACTTCTTCTTTTCCTTTCAGGCCCAAGGTGCAGGAATAATCTTGTAACCATGAGTAACAAGTGGCAGAACAGAAAGATAGTAAGAGTCTGGGTTCCCGATTCCATTGTGGAGCCACTGCCTCAGCCCTAACTTGTACTTCTGGGGTTCTTGTCATATGAGACAAATAAATCCTTCTTCCTTAAAGTCAGCACATTAGTTTGGGTTTTTTATCTGCAACTTATTTCTTCCCTAACTGATAAAGCTACTTTCTTATGAAGATAGAAATTCTAGTCAGATTGAAGAGGGAATTTCACAAGTTTATTTGTGAGTAACCTTCTTTTGATAACATCTGTCAACCAAAAATGTTTGCTGACTCTACCTCTTCTTCACGTTACTGCCTTATTCTCATTCCTCACTTCATTGTTGCATTTATTGTATGGGTAGCCCACCCGTGTTTCTTCCACTCCTTTGTGGTCCACTGTGTATCAGGCCTCTAGAGCTGATCTCTAGATAACTTCCACAGAAACTATTATAACTAACATTACTGATGACCCTTGTGTCATCTTTTTGATCCTTACCCCCCACCCCCACCCCATAAACGTTGTTGGCTCAATTGGCCATTTTCTCCCCCTCTTCCTCCATGGGCTTCTGCAACACCACTCTTCTCTTGTAGACATTCTCAACGTCTGAATTATTTTCTTGAGGCTTTTCTTAGCTCCGTGTTATCTGCCTAACTCTCACTGTTTCTTCTCTAGTATACTCTCCTTGGACATCTCCCCCTGTTTTCTCCCCACCACCATCTTCTTTTCTTTTATGCTTTGGGTTTTCCCAGGATGCTTTCATACACTACCAGGTCTCTAGCTGCTTTCAAGAGGTCAGCATTTTATAAGTTTATCCTTTTATTCCAGACCTCACTAGAGTTTTAGATGCCTCTTTTTAACTGCTTCCAGAGTACCTTACTTCAAATATCACTTTATCAAAACTGGATTTAATCATGTTTTCCGGAAATCCTCCCTATTCTTTCTCATTTTGTTTCTTCCATCATCACCATTCATCCAAGTGCCCAAGCAAGGAACTTTGAAGACAACTTCAACTCTACTTTCTTTTTCTCCCCATTTTTCATATCCAATTGGTGAATAGCTTTATTAGTTTGTGCCTTGGAAGTATTTCTCAAGCATCTTTTCTCTTCTCCATCCTCATCACCTCTGCCTCTGTTTAGGAACTACCTTACCTTTATACCCTCCCTTAGCTCACTTCCAGTAGAGAAAGGTTTTCTTTTATATTTCCTCCATTCTTATGAAGAGCCTCCCTCAACCTTTAGAAAAAATATCAGTGCCTTCTCCAACTTGCTCATCTACTAAGACAAAAAGACATGTGATTAATGGCAACCCAGAATAACTTGAGACTCTTGTTATTTGGAGCACTTTCCAGCCTTGGGCCAACCAGTTTTTATTAAGAGTTCAGGCCAGAAAAGCAATATGAAGGGAGGATGGCTTGAACATGAAATATAACCACGTATCAAACCAGATCTGCAGAGAGCTAGCCTGAAAGAGATGAGTAGGGGTGTTACTCATGATTTCACAGAGACCTCCTTTCACTCAGGAGATGTCCTGTCTCATGTCAACCCTGAGTAAAGTGAGCTGTACTTCTCTTAGTCAATCAATAAAAAATATGTGGAACATTTATTTTTAACTCTTGATTTGTGGCTTTACCCCTAAAGGAGGCTTTTGGTCCTTGTTTTTCATTGGCTCCACATTTATTTTATGCCTTTTATATTTATATATCTTTGGATGTCAACTTCAGTTTTCTCTGGAACAAGGTGAAAACAAATATATAACTAGCCCAAGTTCTCATTATGTCTTTCCTCAGCTATTGTAATATTGGTCTTCTTTGTCTACCTCATATCTCTCTTTCTATATACCATTTACTTATTATTTTTTTAGAGATGTGGGGAGGAGAGGCAGAAGGAGAAAGAGAGAGAGAATCTCTCTTTTTTTTTTCAGTTTTACATAAACTCAAGTTATCTAACATACGGTGTAGTATTAATTTCGGGCTAGAATTTAGTGTTTCATCATTTGCATATAACACCCAGTGCTCATTACATCATGTGCCCTCCTCCTTAATGCCAATCACCCAGTTACTCCATCCCCCCACCCACCTCCCCTCTTTCACAGTTTGCTCTCTATAGTTAAGAGTCTCTTATGGTTTGTCCCCCTCTCTGTTTTTATCTTATTTTATTTTTCCTTCCCTTCCCCTATGTTCATCAGTTTTGTTGCCTAAATTCCACATGAGTGAAATAATTTTCTTTCTCTGACTGACTTTTCTCACTTAGCATAATACTTCCAATTCCAACCACATCATTGCAAATGGCAAGATTTCATTCCTTTTGATGGCTGAGTAATATTCCTGTGAGAGAGAGAGAGAGAGAGAGTGTGTGTGTGTGTGTGTGTGTGTGTACCACAATCTTCTTTATCTTTATCCATTCATCCATCAATGGACATCTGGGCTCAGATCACTATGATTGTATCATTTGGATAATATCTAGTAGTGCAATTACTGAGTCATAGGGTAGTTCTATTTTTAACTTTTTGAGAAACTCCATACTGTTTTCTGGAGTGGCTACACCACCTTGCATTCCTACCAACAGTGTAAGGAACTTCCTCTTGAGAGAGAGAATCTTAAGCAGGCTCCCTGCCCAGCATGGAGCCCAAAACAGGGCTCAATTTTGTGACCCTGAGATCATGACGTGAGCCGAAATCAAGAGTCACTTAACCAAATGAGCCACCCAGGAGCCCCTATCCTTTACTTATTAATATTCTTTTCTTATTCTTATTCTTCTTAAAAGCATTTAATAGTTTCCTTCCTTGCTTCCTTGCACTATATATATGTATCTACATATATAGATATATATATAGTGAAGGGAGATATATATATATCTTCATAATCCCTTCACAATCCTGCAGTTATCTTTTCCCAACCATAGCCCCCTTGGCTTCTCCATGCTCTTTTATCCAACCATGCCAAGCTACTCACTTGGAAATGTGTGTTTCATGCTTCTAAACTTCATTTTGTTCAAAATGGCAATATAGTTGTCTAGGTATATATGCTGTGCCTGCTACTCATTCTATGCTCATGACTCCTATTCATTCTTCAAGACCCAAAGAAAAAGTTGCTTTCTCTGTGGAGCCTTTCTTTATTCCTTCTGAAAAGTTTTTCTTTCCTGCAGGTGCTTGTATAATACTTTCAGGTTCTTTTGCTAATAGTAGTTATCACACTATATTTTGTTTATTTGTTTCTTTGTACATTACCGAACCACTTGTTTCCATTCATCTTTGTAGTTTCCTTGGCATAGTGTAGTACTTAAAATGTTTGTTTTGATTGAGCAAGTGAACACTAGAGTGTTTTTTGGTGGATGTCTGTGGCTGACATTTCACCACCTCATGTGATACTGTGACCACATGACTTTTTGTATTTGTGAGGTTTGTTCAGTTACAACAGTAAGTCACTTTTTTTAGAAAAGTTTTGATTCCAATAATAGATTTATTGAGTCATAATAGTCATCTCTGGGCTAAAATAACTAGAAGACAGTATACCGACAGCTCCTAGTATCTTTTGGGTCCCACCATTCTATCTTTAAAAAATCATTCCATCAATCTACAACAGAATCTCACTGACTAGGAGGTTAATGAGAAGTAAGCCATGGCAAGAAGTTTTGAATTAAAATTGGAAGCAAGGGCTATTATTAGGGATGCTGTGTTTATAGTAGATAACTACAGAAGAACCATTATGAATTGAGAGATTTTTGAAAAATAGATTTTGGTGTGTTTTACTAGCTAATCCTCAGAAATATATCTTAACATCTCCTTGCCAGCAATGTACTAGTCATTTTACATGTCTGTAGCTTATTCCCTCAACTCAATTCCCTCAAAGATTGAAGGAAATGTAAGATTAGGGATCACACGTCCACTATGACTGGCCACTAGCTGAGCATACTGATGGTAAAATACCAACTGCCATAACACTTCCAAACATAAGCACCAGGTAGGTGGGATTCTTACTGTACCATGCGATGGCAGTTTAAACTGTTCTGAAAGTGGAATGTCCCCCTTCTTCCTCCTGCTATAAGGCCTAGTGAGTTTTGTTTTGTTTTCTCCATATTTGACTCTGTGGGAAGTCATCTGATCTTAGGCCCTAACCAGGAACTAATGCACACATGAGGTGTGGAAGGTTCTGGTCCAAAATACAATGGAAGAAAACCCCACAACCAACTGATAGACTTTTGCCAAAGCAGAAAATACATCCAAGAAATGAAACGCTCCCAAAATAGGCTCACAGTAAGGATTTCCCTGACCCTGAGCCAAAGTAGTTACAGCATTCATACAAAAGGATATTCTGGACACAGTAAGGATTTCCCTGACCCTGAGCCAAAGTAGTGACAGCATTCATACAAAAGGATCTTCTGGAGACAAAACCCAGGAAATATTAAACATAAATTTTGGGAAATGCTTGGGTGACTCTGTTGGTTAAGTGTCTTCCTTTGGCTCAGGTCATGATCCCAGAATCCTGAGATCGAGTCCCCCGTCCAGCTCCCTGCTCAGTAGGGAGTCTGCTTCTCCTTCTCCCCTTCTCCTCTTCCTTCCCCCTGGGCTCTGTCTCTTGCTTTATCTCCTTCTCAAATAAAAAAATAAAATCTTTTAAAAACCCATAAATTTTCTGTTAAGAACACTTAAAAGTGTTGCACTTTTAAGGGGAAGACCTAACCTAGAAAGTGAGGATGTGTTTTAGGAAAACTTGTCCTGGAAGCCTTTCACTGCTCTTAAGCTCTGGCATTGCAATGCACAAAGAGGTTCAACACACTGTCTATTAACTATGACATCAGGAAAAATGGAGAAAAAACCCAGAAATACACAAAATCAATCTGCCAGTGCAGCAAGAAAACAGATTAAACCAAAACAATAGAGTTGGCTTCCATGTGTGTTAAAAACAAAAGAAAATCCTTTTAATGTACTGTTGAATCCTATTGGCTAGTATTTTGGTGAGAATTTTCACATCTGTGTTCATCAAGGATATTGGTCTGTAATTATCTTTTTTGTTGGGATCCTTGTCTGGTTTTGGTATCAAGGTGATGCTGGCATCATAAAATGAGTTTGGAAGTTTTCCTTCCATTTCCATTTTTGGGAACAGTTTCAGGAGAATAGGAATTAATTCTTCTTTAAATGTTTGGTAGAATTCCCCTGGGAAGCCATCAGGCCCTGGGCTTTTGTTTGTCTGGAGATTTTTGATGACTGTTTCAATCTCGTTACTGGTTATGGGTCTGTTCAGGTTTTCTATTTCTTCCTGGTTCAGTT
>PISX010035130.1:0-13259 GCA_004024625.1 Mellivora capensis
AAGAGTCACTTATGGTTTGTCTCCCTCCCAATCCCATCTTGTTTCTTTTCTTCTTTTTCTGCCCCCCTAGTCCCCCATGTTGCATCTCCACTTCCTCATATCAGGGATATCATATGATAGTTGTCTTTCTCTGATTGACTTATTTCACTAAGCATGATACCCTCTAGTTCCATCCACGTCGTTGCGAATGGCAAGATCTACAATAGCCAAACTATGGAAAGAGCCTAGATGTCCATCAACAGATGAATGGATAAAGAAGATGTGGTATATATACACGATGGAATACTATGCAGCCATCAAAAGAATCCTGCATTTCTAACAGGTGTCCAAAACCCGGTTTTAAAGGAAAAAACGTGAATTAAACTCTACTATTTGGAGGCAAATAGAGTCCCTGCTTATAAAATCCCTTTAAAAATATTTTGAAAAGGGACATCTGGGTGGCTCAGTCGGTTAACCATCTAACTCTTGATTTTGGCTCAGGTCATTATCTCAAGGTTGTGAGATCAAGCCCCAGTATGTAGAGCCTGCTTAAAATTCTCTCTACCATTTTTTCTCTGCCTCTTCCTCCACTTGAACTCTCTCTCTCAAATAAATAAATAAATAAATAAATAAATAAATAAAATCTTAGAAAAAGAAAGCAATGAAATAAAACAATTTAAAAAATATTTTGACAAAGTGCTCCTTAAAGGAAAAGTCTAGTATTTATTTTAGGAAAATTTACAACGATATGTTTATAGAACAAGATATTCAAGGCTCTTATTACCTGCATCTTCCATAGTACCAATCTGGAAATCCTTTTCTTGCTATTTTTTTTCACTATGGCCTTTCTATAAATGGTGAGAAAACATACTTATAGAAATTAGTCATAATTACCTCATGAAATGCTCTGTTGTTCCTTAGAACTGGGGAAAGGTTCACGATATGTTAATTTTGGAAATTCTAAGACTTTATTAGATGCTATGAGACCATTACATGTAGTTTAGTCTCACAGCAGTGGTATCTATTCAGTCTGCTATTTGTGAGGAGGACATCAGCCACTGAAGTCTATTGAAGCTTGAAGAATTGAATTATCTTTAATGTAAACAAACATGTGGAACCACACAGTTAGCAAACATTTATAGACAAGAAGACAAAACTAATGACATTCATTTGGCCTTAGGAAAAGATGCATTTGGGACATTTTTCATTTTATAAAGGAGAATTGAATCCAAACATTGTTCATAAGGGAGCACTAAAGCTCTAAAAGTACATAAGAGAGCCAAGTCAGACTTTTTGATATTTATATGTTCTTTTAGGGAAATTGTTCTGATTCTTGCAGATGATTAATAATACCTGCTGCATTTGCATAATTCATGGATTTAAATAATTAACAGGATTATAATTATATTCATAATTCTTTATCAATTGAAGTTAATAACTTTGGTCTGCTGTAATGTGCTATGTTATTGAACTAAAAGCTGTACTTCAAAACAATGATTCTAGTTAATATTATCAACACACATTACATATCTAGACCTTTCTTTATGCACCCCAGTCAGTGATAAATGAGTATATTGTGTAAATCCCTCAACATTCAATGAGAAGAATAAAGGCAGTTGAACATCTGGAAATTTGTCTATATTAAAGTATAAATATAAATACTTGTATCTATAGAGATCAGTCTATATCTGTAATAAATATACAGAGATATAGATATAAAATATGCATTCATTTTTTTGCAAAAAAATGAAAGATTTCTTATTTCAGGATATATGATAGGTAAGAAACAGCATATGTGTTTTATTCAAAAATTGTAAAGATATACAAGATACAACAGTTTGTATATAATCTACCAGTAGATGGGTCACCCACTGACCTTTGGTGAAAAGGTATATTTACCTCAAGATGTGACAAATTTTGTTAAAAAGGAATATTCTTTTTTTAAAAATATGTGTGTATAGAGTGACTAAACTATTATACTAAAAATCCAAATAATATAAAAATAGAAAGCTTTTAATTTCTATCCTCCATTTCTACTTCCACCAATAATAAAGTTTAGAAGTATTTAGTCTAATGTTTTGATTTATTCATTCATTAGCTATAATGGTCTCATCCATGACTGGAATTCAAATGCAAGAGGTGCTTTAAATTTAGAAGATGTAGGGGTGCCCAGATGGTTCAGGTGGAAAAGTGTGTGACTCTTGATCTCAAGGTTGTGAGTTTGAACCTCACATTGGGTATAGAGATTGCTTAAAAATAAAATAGTTTAAAAAAAAGTAGAACATGGAATGAAAATTAGTGTGTGCTCCTTGGGGAAACAATCGAAAACTAAGGTATCTATTTATACTCAAAAGATGTAGGAGTTACAATAACACAGAAGTCTTCCACATAACTCAGTTTCCTTTCAAGTAGCTTATAATGTATCTTGGATGTTTCTTTAAAACAATATTATTAAAAAGATATTTTCAAAAGAAAAATAATTTACTCTGTGTAAACTGTATTTAAAAATGCATGGAGCCTCTTTTAGCTGCCTAACGGTTTTATAATATTTTTGTCGAAGTGACTTCATAAGTACAAAAGCTTTAATTGCTTACTATAAGACTAAATATTTTATATCAATGTATTAAATTAAAAAATGTGACCTGCCATAACCACAATAGTCCCATAGATTGTAGATAATCTGAGTCAAATTACCAACCATTATTATGTTCTGCAAGAACACATAAGGTCTATAATAACATTGAATCAGCGATTAAATATTTTCCTCCTTCCCAGAGAAGCTCACTACTTTAAAAATGGATTACAATACAGAGAATATCACCTAAATTATTCATTTTAATTAAGTCATTTCCTTATTTTTCTCTTAACAGACACAGTGAATTAGGAAATTATCCATGTAAGTTTCTCATCCTAAGTACACTCTAATTCTGTAAAAATGGATTATTCCATTCTCTGCCTCCAAATTGGTAAACCACATGAAATCAAATCCAAAATAAAGATCATAAGTCTAAGTTTATTGTTTTAATGTAGTTGATATTTTAATTCAAAGGCCTCAAGATACTCTAAAATATTCTAATATATTTACTGCTGAAACATTGACAATGTCAGGCATGGGGTTTGGAGAGACTGATAGCAAGGAGATGGACTTCCATGCTGTTTTTTGTACTGAAAAGACTAGAAATGATTTTGAAGAGTGACAGACAGGTGACACACACACATATACACACTAGACACACACACACACAGACACACACACACATAGAGGGAGAGAGAGAGAGCATGAGCAAGAGTTCATGCATAAGCAAGCTTGCTCACTTTCTGTTTCCCCTTGATTATTCCTGGAAGGGTTGCAGTCAAGGTAATCTAGTAGGGTGATATAAAATGAGATGTTGGTCAATTTGAGAAAGCTTTGAAAATAATACATTTTAACTGTAAAACTTATACTGAAGTAGCAAATAGAATGATGGCATGTCTATTAAACTAAATACTGTATTTAAATGACATATGAATGTCTGAATCAGAATTCTTTATCTGTTGTATGTTTTTCTGAAATGTTTTCTGAAACATATCTGTATGTATGGTTTTCTGAATGGCAGAGGGAATTTCTTCAAAGCATTTTTTTTGCAAAGAGATAGAATGCAATTTACCAATGCAACTAGTTACTGGGCACCCACGCCAATACACAGGGCTCTGTTTTGACACAGACATATAAAAAAGACATAAATATAAAAAGATAAATACAGAACGAGAGACATTTGCCACATGAAAAATGCTGCAGGGAGTCAGAGGTTAGGGATTCTATCATTTTTGTGGCTAGCATAATAAAAAGAGAATGAAGATAATAAAAATGGGATGCAAAACAGATGGCTAAGAAAACTACTCAACAGGAGAAGTGGAGAAAAACATTAAAGAGGAAGACCATTTAAGATGAGAAATAAGATGAGTAAACGAGAAGAAGGAGAACTAGTTTGTCTATCAAAAAAAGGAATTACTCTTCACAGTACTTGTATGACATTCATTTAAGAAACAGAAATATGTAATTTCAGTACCATGATATTCCTGATTCATGTGGTACAATATTTATATAATGGAATAAAAAATAAAAGAATAAGTAATATATAGTTGGGGACTTAACTAGCATGTAACTTCACTGATTTCTTATATGTCCAAATACATCTAAATAATGAACCTGGGAAATTTGAGAGCCACTGCACATTTTCAGCTGCTCCAAGTGTAGACCCTACATTGTGCATGTGGCTCGGGAGGAAGGATGACAACCAAATACAGTCGTTCTTGTTGTTCATAGTAGTTATGTTCTATAAAGGAATTGCAAACATTGAATCAGTGAATACTGGCCTCCATATCTACCCTAAGGGGAATACAGCATTAGGTTCCTGTGAGTCTCTGCTCACATTTTTTTTTATAAATTGATCAATACAGAATCTTAATGTGTGCTTCTGTTTACAGACAACTTATTTAATAAATAGTTGATTCATTAACACTGAATGCACAGTCAATAGCATAACCTCAAGCCTGAACAAAGCTCATCTCATACATGTATTTTCTTTTTAAGCCACATCACAGCCTTCTCACACTTAGGAACACAAGACAGTACTTCACCACCATGCAAGGAGGCCATTTTACCCAGCAATATCAACACCAAAAAGCACAGAAATGTGGCAAATATGGCCCTAAATAGACCATGAAAAGGACACGTAGGAGAGCTGAAATGAGAAGGCAGAACATCCCTTTGCCTGACCTCATCTGGGAGTATGTGTGTCAGGTGACTCAAATTTTTGGATATTATGTTCATATCTGAATGATGGCATAAGTGTCATGAGTCTTGAATCTGGGTTTACAAATAAATTTTAGCAAGCCACAAAACTCACAAACGTGGAGTCCATGAATAAAGAAATGTCTGTATAAGCATTCAGAGTACTATTGACTAGACCCTTTTTGTAAAACACTATACTGTTTTTAGTTGCAAATGGTTAATGCTCTTCATCCCTTTTAGTTATGTTATTTGTGCAGAAAACTAAGTTACAGACTTATGTATGTTGTTGACTTTCTCTAATTACCCTTTCGCGTGATCTGAATAGATTAACTGCTGGGCCAAACTGTATGCCAAGCCTTTAATATCCAGGTTTTATCAAGCACCATGGTTAAGAAATACTGTTAGTTAAGTTGTGTTGGAATTTTAAGCAAAAGATTTAAAAACTCTTCAATCTACCAAGTAACTAGAATAAGAAAAATGCACAAGATAATTTCAAGAGCTTTCCTGTTACCAACTGAAGAACTATATTATTAATTCTGCGACATGCAGAACTACTTAAAACTGCAGTGTCTTCTTGTCAAGCAAAGTAGATGCAAGAAAAATGCAAAAGAATGTAATAAATGCAGCAAATACAAAGCTGAATTTCTAAAATGTGGAGCTTGCAAATGGACTGTAGGTGCAATTTACTTTGAAGTAGGTATAAAATCCAAATTTTAATAGCAACTGTCACCTTGTATACAAAAACCTGTTCATCAGTGAAATGAAAAACCTAGCTATCCATCTGCCTTGATGATATTTACGACAAATTTCATAATCCCAAGCCAAACCCACTGTATTCTATTCACAAATTTGTTAGCTGTCAGGGGAGGAAGATAGATCTGAATGTGGTGTGTTTTATAGGTGTTCAACTAAGTGTGCATACCTGTGTGTCTCAATGTGTATTTGTTGACTTGAGGGTAAGATGTGCAAGGAGTAAGATGACTATTAATAAAGTTCGTTTTAAATTATCCAAATATATACATCTCTATGTAAACACACATGTCAAATATATACACGTTTATATTTTCATGTACATAATTTTATATTCTACCTTATTGTTTCCCTATTGTTTATATTACAAGCTATTATGAACTTAGTGGCTTTCCTATAGTTTTAGAGATCAGAAATCTGACAGTGGACTAAAATCAAGATGTCACTAAGGCTGTGTTCATTTTGGAGGCTATAGAAGGGAATTCCTTTCCTTGTCTTTTTCAACTTCTAGAAGCTGTCTGCATCCATTCCTTTGGTTTATGGCTCTTTTCCTCCATCTTCAAAGCCATCAGCATAGCATCTTCCAATCTACATGTCACACCACTCTGATGCTCAGCTCTTCATTCTCCCATCTCCTTCTCTGACTCTTTTAGGAATCTTGGTGATCTTACTGGGCCCACCCAGAAAACTCAGGGTAATCTCTCCATTTCAAGATCCTTAATTTAATCACATCTGCAAAGTCCCCTTTGCAACTATGCAGTAAAAATTTAACTCCTGGTGTGCCTGGGTGGCTCAGTGGGTTAAAGCCTCTGCCTTCGGCTCAGGTCATGATCCCAGAGTCCTGGGATCGAGCCCCACATCAGGCTCTCTGCTCAGCGGGGAGCCTGCTTCCCCCCCACACACCTACTTGTGATCTCCATCTGTCAAATAAATAAATAAACAAAATCTTTTTTAAAAAATTAACTCAGTAGGCCCTGGTTGGTCAAATTCTACACATTCCAAAGAACGATCTAACTTCTAACTGGTTTCTAGGAGATAACTTCTAAGCCCTGGAAAGACCCTGTCTGATTAAAAATTCTCTTGATTACCTCAGGCCTTGGGCCACAGTTTATAGTAACAATATGATTATAGTGTGGCCCTTAGGTCACACACTAGTATGACTTCCAGAGAGACTAGACACTTAGAAACTCAAGTTAGCTAGATGAGTATTCCATACCTACATTACCAACCCCAGTACAATCTTCGAAAGCCAAGACATGGGTAAACTCTTGTCAGCAATACTTTCTGTGTGCCACCCAACATCATCAGTGGGAGAATTAAGCGCTGTCCTCATGACTCCATTGGGATAGGATGACTGGAAGCTGGCACCTGGTCTCTCCTAGACTCTGCCTTGTGCTCCTTTTGCATTTGTTGATTTTAATATTTATCCTTTTGCCTTAAAAAACTATAAACATGAATGTATCTGCTCTTATGAATTCTGTGAGTCTTCCTAGTGAATCACTGAAGCTGATGATGGTCTTAACCTTCTGGAAAGAGAAAATACTGTATCCAGTTTATTAAACTGTACCTGATCTCAGAAGCAAGACTTAATGCTGAAGGATGAGATGATTTACCAATTTTTCCCTGTAGTTGTGACTTCATGCTTGAAGTTATCACTGTTTTAAACTTTCCAGTAGTTTTAAGACAAACAGTAACCACGAGGCCAGAATATTCACCAACAGATGGCAAGAAAAGTAGGGAGAAAAAGATGACATGAAACAATAACCACTATTGAGGTCATTGTCACTGACAAGTGAAAAGGGTCCAAGAAAATGTATCATCTGTGAAACATAGGGACTATGGAAAACCAATTCCAAATGGTGTTGCATAACTCCGGGATGATAAGTAAATATGCACACACATTTTTTTCTCTATAATTATTATTGGGGATAAAAGAACCAACAAGGTATCAGTTGACACAATAACATGGTTTCCTTATGCTGCCTTCAACTGACTGTATCTAATGTTGGGTAACTTCAAGCAGTCAGGAGTGGATAGAGCAGGGTGATATAAAAATCAATATACATATGACATTTTAAGCTATCTGAGTTTCGACAATGACTTTATTTTATTTGGTGGGAGGGGTTCACATGATAGTCATCTAACCAAATATTTCAGTTACTACAAAAATCAAAGCTGCACACACATGTCCACATGAGCACACTTACACACATGTGCACACACACAACTACACAACATTGTGCAAAAAAAAAAACCACTGAACATGAGGCAACTGAAACACTGGACTCCTTTCACAGAAGTATATCTATGAAAGGCTTTTAAGGGTCGATGGAAACTTCAAAATATTTTAAAAAGTCAAATGAATTCTATCCTGACTTGCAATCCAGTTTCCATTCATTGTTTGTCTCATTTATATGTCCTCTGACATCCTTCACAATCTCAATAAAGTAAAAACATTTCTCACATTTAGAAACCCTGTCATGATGCTGTAGCGATGCTTTTTCAGATTTCTTACAAGTGCCCGAGCTTTCAGCAATTCACTCTTACATAAATATTAGCCATGAGGAAATAAATAACAGCATCTTATAATTATATATAAGTCAAAAATATCAATCCTTTCATTCCAATGAATAAATCAGAGTCATGGTGCTTTTTCATGCCAGTTAATATGACTTGCTACTGACCTCATGTCTCCATTGTCCACTGATTATAATAGTAATTTCAACAAATAGCATGGCTTTCACATGTCTGGGTAACTACAGTCTTTAATTTTTCCTTTTAAGCCAGACACATTCAATGAGGGAATCACCTGAAGGATAAAATTACCTGTATAGGCAGGATAATAGTCATACTGTTACAGGTAGTTCTGCAACTAAACCCTGAGATCATGACCTGAGCCAAAGGCAGGTGCTTAACCAACTGAGCCATGCAGGCATCCCAGTGCAGAATATTTCTATCATGGAGACCATCTTCTGTCCTTTTAGAGACACAGTCCCCCTCTCACCCACCCTCCATAACCCTTAGTAGCAACAACTATGCTCTCTAGAACCACCATTTTGTCATTTTAAGACTGCCCTATAAATGGAATATGGAATGTGACCTTTTGAGATTAACTTTTTATCTTCAGTGTAATTCCCTTGAGATCCATCCAAGTTATTACACATGGTAAGACTTCTTTTTATGCTGAACAGGATTCCATGGTACAGATGTACCAACTTGTTGCATGATTCACTCGTTGAACAAGACTTTGTTTGCTGCCAAGTTTTGGCTACTGTACACAAAGTTGCTATGGACATCAACGTACAGATTTTCACATGAACACACATTTTCACTTTTCTGGGCTCAAGAGTCTAATTTCTGGGCCATATGTAAAGCTCACGTTTTGTTTCAGAATGCTTTTTACTATTTTCCAGAGTGGCTGTAACCACTGAGTATTCCTACCAGCGATGCATGAGTGATCTAGTTTTTCTGCATTCTCATTAGCATTGTTGTCATCACTAGTTTCAATTTTAGACATTATAATATGTGTGTGGTGATACCTCATTGTTTTTATTTTTAAAATTTTATGTCTTTAATGGCAGTGATATTGAATCATTTGCCATGTGCTTATTTGCCATCTGTGTATCTTCTTCAGCACAATGTCTGTTCATGTATTTTGCCCATTTTCTAACTGGATTTTTTTGGGGTGTGAGTGTTAATGCTGAGTTGTGAGAGGTCTTTTTATATTGTAGGTAAAATATTTTTGCAGATATATGGTTTGTATATGTGTTTTCACCTTCTGTAGCTTTATTTTTCACCCTATTAACAGATGAAAATGACTTCTTTCCTCCATCAAATTGCTTAACACCAATGTCAAAAATCAGTTGGGCATATTTAGGTCATTTCTGGACTCTATTCATTTCAATCAATCTGTATTTATCACACCAACAATATCACACTGTCTTGATTACTGTACCTCTATAGTATTCCTTAATACTTAGTAGAGGGATTCCTCCCACCTTTTTTTTTTTTTAGATCAATTTGCAGAGAAGTGACACATTTTTACCATGTTGTGTCTTCTAATCCATGAAAGCGGTATGTCTATGAAATTATTCAGGTCTTGATTTCTTCCATCAACATCTCATGATTTTTCAAGATATAAATCCTATACATATTTTGCTAGATTTCTACCGAAACACTTAATTTTCTTTGAAATAAATGTAAATAAAATTGTAGTTCTCTTAAAAATTTTTAAGATTACCTAAAATATAAATTTCACACTCCTTTTAGCAATAATGGAAGGAAATAAATAATAATATATTTTTGAGACTGTTTTTGTTCTTCTTATAAGTGGCATTAAACCTCCCAATCAGAAATAAATCTTCATACTGATTTGAAGAGATTAAGAACTTTAATTGCTCTTAAAGGGGTAATACTGCTCTTTTACCAGAATCCATGCTCTAAAAGAAGACTGGCCAAAGGAATTTTTTAGATTTTAATCATTAAGTATTTATAACCATACATAAAATCCTCTCATGCTGCAAACACTCTCATATTTTTCTCTATATAAACTAAGAATTTTATGTTTTTGTTTCTACTCTTACATTTTAGAAAATGACAGTGTTTAAAGGTAACAACTTTCCCAGACAGCGATATTTCCAGCAATATTAATTCAGATTTGCATACACTCTCACAACTTACATCTACAATTTAATAAAATTTTTTCTATTTAACTATACCAAACAAATGGATGATTGAAAGAGAAAGTTTTTAGTCCTGAAATTGAGTTATGTTTCATATCAATCCTTCTTCCATTTCTCTGTTAGTTTAAATGCATACTAAGTGGTATTTGCAAAATTAACCCTAATGTTGTCTAGGCAGACATAGCACTTAATAGAACCCACTGTCTCAGTAGAAAGGAGTCTGCCTGGTTTCAGTCAAATTTATTTGATTTAGAGTTGGGTAAATTTGATTAAATGTAGAAAAATTTATAACCATAGTTAACTCTCCAGTTGTCTATTTCTTTGCAGTCCATTACTAACAGTATAAAGATCACGTGGGATTAATAAAACTGCTACAGAAGAGAACTTTTTCACTTTTCTGACTTCAGTAAGGTAGCATATAGATTTTACATTACAAAATCATCAGTCTATTTTCCTAAAATTTCATTATGTTTCATCTATCTTGGCCTTGATCTGTTAAGTAGCATGATATGGTGCCAGTGCAAGCCCTTTTCATCCCCCCCACATACTGAGCACACTAAGTAAAGCTATTAGTTAGAATCATAAGAAATTACCATTTTCTAGAACACCCAGAAATAAACCCACAATTATATGGTCAATTAATCTTCAACAAAGGAGGAAGAATATCCAATGGAAAAAAGTCTCTTCAACAAATGGTGTTGGGAAAACCAGACAGCAACATGCGAAGGAATGAAACTGGACCACTTTCTCACACTGTACATGAAAATAAACTCAAAATGGATTAAAGATGTAATTGTGAGACCTGAAACCATAAGAATCCTAGAAGAGAGCACAGGAAGTAATATCTCTCACATTGGTCATAGGAACTTTTTTCTAGGTATGTTTCCTGAGGCAAAGGAACCAAAAGCAAAATAAACTATTGAGACCACATCAAAATAAAAAGCTTCTGCACAGCAAAGGAAACAATCAGCAAACTAAAAGACAACCTATGGATTGGGAGAAGATATTTGCACATGACATATCCACTAAAGGGTTAGTATCCAAAATATGTAAAGAATTTATACAACTCAACACCAAAACCCACAAATAAATCATTTAAAATAGGGCAGTAGACATGAACAGATATTTCTCCAAAGAAGAAATCCAGATGGCCAACAGACACATGAAAATGTGCTCAACATCTCTGATTATCAGGGAAATGCAAATCAAAACTACAATGAGATATCATCTCACACCTATCAGCATAGCTAATAATAACACAAGAAACAACAAGTATTTGTGAGGATATAGAGAGAAAGGAATGTTTGTACACTATTGGTGGGAATGCAAATGGGCATCCACTGTGGAAAACAGTAAGGACATTCCTCAAAAAATAAAAATCAGGACTACCCTATGATCGGGTAATTGCACTACTGGATATTTATCCAAAGAATACAAAAACACTAATTTGAAATGATATGCAGATTCTTGGGCTTATTGTAGCATTATTTACAACAGCAAAATTATGGAAGCAATGCGAGTGTCCATTGATAGATGGATGGATAAGGAAGAGGTGGTATATATACACAATGGAATAGTATTCAGCCACAAAAAAGAAAGAAATCTTGCCATTTGCAATGACATGGATGGAGCTACAGAGTATTATGCCAAGCAAAGTAAATCAGTCAGAGAAAGACAAATGCCATATGATTCCACCCATATGTAGAATTTAAGAAAGAAAACAAATGAACAAGGGGAAAAAAAGAGAGAAGAGCAAGAGGTAAACAAAGGAACAGATTCTTAACTACAGAGAGCAAACTGATAGTAACCAAAGGAGATGTGGGTGGGGGGATGGGTGAAAAAGGTGAAAGGGAATTAAGAGTGCACTTACTGTGATGTGCCTAGAGAGACAGGAAAGAAAAATTCAGAGTCATCCTCCTCTTGCTGTGAACACCCCTGAGATTTATCTATCATTCTTTTTTTAGTATTTTTTAGTATTTACCACATTCTACCTGCTATTATAGTTATCTATTATAAGGAATCATCATCATTACCACCTTCATCATCATCATCTTTGCTAACATCACAGACAGAACAGATGTGAATCACATGGAAGACAAGTATTATAAGAAAATGAGACCTGCACTCAGATAAGAAAACCTTCAACCTTTCCCTCTATTAAACTCTGACAAGCTGACTTAAATGGGTAGTGTGTTCATAATGGTTTCTTTCATTTTTTCAGTCTCCTCAGCTAATTACATTGTAATCCTCTCATTAAGGTGAGGACAGAGAATTGCTGAGGGTCACTTATAGGCCCTCCATGAACAATAATCTGGAATAGAAAAGTAAGAAAATGTGTATTTCACCATTTTCCATGTGCAAACAATTATAATTTTTGATGAGTGGGTGAGAGAGAGAGTTCAAAGACTGAATGGAATTAAAAACCATCCAGTGCAGAACTTCTCAAACTTAACACATACAAAACAGATAATCATATCAAAAAATGGGCAGAAGATATGAACAGACACTTCTCCAATGAAGACATACAAATGGCTATCAGACACATGAAAAAATGTTCATCATCACTAGCCATTAGGGAGATTCAAATTAAAACCATATTAAGATACCACCTTATACCAGTTAGAATGTCCAAAGTTAGCAAGACAGGAAACAACGTGTGTTGGAGAGGATGTGGAGAAAAGGGAACCCTCTTACACTGTTGGTGGGAATGCAAGTTGGTGCAGCCACTTAGGAGAACAGTGTGGAGATTCCTCAAAAAATTAAAAATAGAGCTTCCCTATGACCCTGCAATTGCACTACTGGGTATTTACCCCAAAGATACAGATGTAGTGAAAAGAAGGGCCATCTGCACCCCAATGTTTATAGCAGCAATGGCTACGGTCGCCAAACTGTGGAAAGAACCAAGATGCCCTTCCACGGACGAATGGATAAGGAAGATGTGGTCCATATACACTATGGAGTATTATGCCTCCATCAGAAAGGATGAATACCCAACTTTTGTAGCAACATGGACGGGACTGGAAGAGATTATGCTGAGTGAAATAAGTCAAGCAGAGAGAGTCAATTATCATATG
>PISX010035131.1:0-13270 GCA_004024625.1 Mellivora capensis
GGCATCAGGTACCTCAACTAGACAGAAAGGATCTCTGACAGAAATATTCGTGCTAGGCTAGGAAGCAGGTTATCCAAAGCAGGGGAGAATGAAGGAGACTCCTAAAAGAAAATCCAACAGGAAGTCTCTGGAAGACAGCAATTCTGGAGAGTGACCAGCCTGGAATGAATGGAGCGAGAGAGGAATCCAGGACAGATGACTCCCAGAACAAAAAAGACAAAGACAAAGGGAAAGAATGGAAGAGAAAGATTATCTGTTGGGTCTGATCATTTGGAAAACTGGAAAGGCAGGAACTTTAAAGAGATGTTGGTGGATAAGGACAGATCGGCCTGACTGCTGAAGAGGGCAAGGGACTTACAATGGTGGGGGCAGGAATTAACTCCAAGGAAAACAGAAATGATACAGTAAAAGAAATGTAGTCAGAGGATACTATGTAGCTCAGCAGTAAGCACTGCCATACTAACATATAATACTGTCAAAATAATGAGACACCTATGGATTTTTATAAAATGTGTCAAAATTAAATATACTGTGTTTAATTATAAAGACTGCCATTATAAGCATGCTACTTAGATATATGGAGAAGTATCTAAAAGAGTTCAGAGTGATCACTTCTAGGGAGAACAGCGTAAAGAGAAAGGTGAGACAGGCAACTACTGTTTCTCTTTCAAAGTCTAGAATAGAATGTGATGTCAAGGAAATTAAATGGAGGAAAGAATTAAAAAAGGAAAGAAAACATATGTTCATAAAGATGGGTTGGGACAACTGGATATCCACACGCAAAAGCATGAAGTTGGACCCATTCCTCAAACCATATGCAAAAATTAATTCAAAACGGATCATGGATCTACACTTGATCTTAGCCAAAAGGCCGAGAAGCAATAAAACGGATCATGGATCTAAATGTAAGAGCTAAACCATGAAATTCTTTTTTTTTTAAGATTTTTTAATTATTTATTTATTTATTTGAGAGAGAGGCAGTGAGAGAGCATGAGGGAGGAGAAGGTCAGAGGGAGAAGCAGACTCCCCGTGGAGCTGGGAGCCTGATGCGGGACTCGATCCCGGGTCTCCAGGATCATGACCTGAGCCGAAGGCAGTTGTTCAACCAACTGAGCCACCCAGGCGTCCCTAAACCATGAAATTCTTATAAGAAAACATAGACATAACCCTCCATGACCTTGATTAGACAGTAATTCTTAGATATGATAATAAAAGCACATGTGATAAAGATAAAAGATAAATTAGACTTTGTCAAAATCAAAAACCTTTGTGCTTCAAAGTATAAGATCAAGAAAGTAAACAATGTACAGAATGGGAGATGACATTTGCAAATCAGGTATCTAATCAGAATATATAAGGAATTCTTACAACTCAGCAATAAAAAGACAACCCAATTTAAAAACGAGATCTCAACAGACATTTCCCCAAACAAGATCAATAAATGTCCAAAAGGTACCTGAAAACATCATTTGCCATGAAGGAACTGCAAATTAAAACCACAATGAGATACCACTTTACACCACTGGAATGGCAATAATCAAGAAGATAGACAGTAATAAGTACTGGCAAGGATGTGGACAAAGATGGAACCCTCCTACACTGCGGGTGGCAATGTAAAATGGTACATAGTGCCTATCTCGAAAAGTCTGGTAGTTCCTCCAAAAGTTAAATACACTGTTACCACATGACCTAGCAATTCCACCCAAGAAAATGAAAACATCCAAGCGTACACAAAAACTCTAATTCAAATGCTTATGGTGGCATTATTCCTAATAGCCAAAAATGCAAACAACCCACATGTCCATTAAATGATGAATGGATAAATAAATGGTGGTACAACCATACAATGGAATATTAGTCAATCAAAACAAGGTATGAATACCAACACATAATACAACATGAATGAACCTTAAAAACAATTTGCTAAGCAAAAGAAGCTAGTCCCAAAAGACCACATGTTGTACAGTTCTATTTATATGAAATGTGCAAAACAGGGACATTTATTTAAAAAAAAAAAAAAAGCAGACTGATGGTTGCCTAGGGCTAGGAGTGAGGGCAGGAGGTAGGGGAAAAAATAAGAAGTAACTGCTAATAGTACCGGTTTCTTTTTGGGGTAATGAAAATGTCTAAAATTAACACTGCAGGAATGGTTGTATAATTCTGTGAATATACTAAAAGCCACTGAATTATATGCACTTTTCATAGAATTTTGTAGTATGTGAATTATATCTCAATAAAGCTGTTTTTAAAAGTCTGTAAAGCAGGAGCACCTGGGTGGCTCAGTCAGTTAAAGGTCTGACTCTTGACTTCAGCTCAGGTTGTGGGATGTGACAGTTGTGGGATCAAACCCCAAACCAGGGTCCACACTGGGTGTGGAGCCTGCTTAATATTCTTTCTCTTTCCCCCATCCCAACCCCTTGTGCTAGCATGCACTCTCTCTCCCAAATAAACTAACTCTTCTTTTTTTTAAGATTTTATTTATTCATTTGACAGAGAGATAGAGAGCACAAGTAGGCAGAGCGGCAGGCAGAGGGAGAGGGAGAAGCAGGCTCCCCGCCGAGCAAGGAGCCCGACGGTGGGACTCTATCCCAGGACCCTGGGATCATGACCCGAGCCAAAGGCAGCAGCTTAACCAACTGAGCCACCCAGGCGCCCCAAATAAATTAACTCTTTTTAAAAAGTCTACAAAGCAGTGGTTATTGTGTAGATATAAACATTTGTCAAAACTCATCTAGCCGTATACTTAAAAGAGTACATTCGACGTGTATAAATTATATAAATTATACCTCAATAAAGTAGACTTTTAAAAAATGTCCCCAATGCAATATCTTTATTACAGTGAATTTAGACAAAGGATACTTTCAGAACACCAAACAAGCAAGAACATCAAACTCATTACTACCGTTCCATGACTAGCATTAATCATCATCAGGCAGACATCATCGGCTTTCATTAGAAAGGCCTCTAATACTAGTCGAACAATGGTCACCTGTCAGAAGAGACAAGATTCAGTGTCTAGCAGGAAAGCTACAATGTCTGCTTAATGAACATTTTCCTAAACTTAGCAAAAGTGGCTTCTTGGAAGAACACCTAATTTTCTAAATAGAACTACTAATTACTAAAGTACTATTCATTCTCAGTCTGCTTTGGGGGAGAACCACAATTTCAGCTAAAAAACAACATTTTTGTTGTGGTAGGAACTTGGGTATCAAACCCCTTATTTTCCAGACCTAGAAACTGACTGAGGTCTAGAGAAGTTAAAGATTTGCTCAGGACCACGCTGATGGTAAACTGACAAAGCTGTAGCCAGATTCCCTGTCCATGAACACCAGCACTGGTCACTTACCAGCATCCCCCGAGACAGGGGCCCATGATCAATACACACTGAAGTCTTCCTAGATTCCAGGTACTGCACCAGGACAGGATGCTCTCCTCACTTACTCCTCCAGTGACTGTGAAGCAGGGACTATCACCCACCTCCTCCTCTCCAAGTAACTGGTGAGAAACTAGATGCCAGGTGGTTAGTATGCAGCCTACAGTCAAGGAGCTGTACGAAGGGAGCCAGGAGGCCCACTTGGGCCATCTGTCTCTAGAACCTGAGTTTCTAACCAACACAATAGGCCCATTTCCTTAAAGCAAACATTTTATACTTACACTTCTTTCAATAAATGTTGGCATTTTAGATTTCTAATATATGGAAAGATACCTATGGACACATTGTTACTGTCAGAACACCCTGTTTATCCCTACCTCGAATTAAGTTCTGGTCTAAGTCTTGAAGTCGGCCCCTTCTTTCTCTCTTTCTATCCCCGAATCTCCCCTTGTCAAGCCGGACCGAAGGATGCAGCATTACTCCTGGTTTTTGGTGGTACCCAGCGTGGCGCTAACCATATGGCAACAGGTATTAGAGAAGCAGTCTTTTTTGTGTGGTATTATATGAAAACAAAGAACCAGTAAGAAATGATGGCATGGAGTCAAGAGAACGACTGATTTAAATGATTTCACACATTCTTATGAATGCTTTCTAAAAGGCAATGGCTTGACAATTTAAAGTGTGATCAGAGTGGACATACACAACAGACACCTTCCACGTTCATTCTCGGCAACTATTTTACTAAACCCATTAGTCCATCGGGTTTTAAGTTGCACATTGACCTAAAAGATAATCTTGACCTCGAAATAAATCTATTAAATATTTTATAGAATAAAGGGAAAGAAAAGGAGACTTCTCCGAGAAGCAATCCCATATTTGGTCTTAAAATCCACTGCGATGTAAAACAGACAAAATTATGGGCCACTTTAGAACGAAGCTATAATTGCCCAGACATTTTTCATTCTGTTAAAGGGAAAGATGAATAAAAGCCAATGGAGACGACCTAAGCCACTCTGAGATTTTCTTTGCTAATGCCAGCAAATTCCTTCTCAAAAACAAAGCAGCATACGTATTGCTTGATGTCTGTCTCACAGCTGTCTTCAGCACGGTGAGCTTCTGGACTTCTCCCTGTTAGAGCCACCTTGATGAAGAAGGGTCATTACGCAAGAACTTGACCTGTTGTAAGAAAACCCAAAACTGGGGACGCCTGGGTGGCTCAGTTGGTTGGACAACTGCCTTCGGCTCAGGGCTCAGGTCATGATCCCGGAGTTCCCGGATCAAGTCCCGCATCGGGCTCCCAGCTCCATGGGGAGTCTGCTTCTCCCTCTGACCTTCTCCTCACTCATGCTCTCTCTCATTGTCTCTCTCTCAAATAAATAAATAAAAATCTTAAAAAAAAAAAAAAAAAAGAAAGAAAACCCAAAACTGACACAGGCCAAGAAACACACATCTCAGAAAGTACCATGTCCCTTTCTGAATGCTGCCAACAGCCAGGGAATCTCTCTTTTGGAACAGCCCTCAGAGTCTGTTTATAAACCTCACAGTCATAACCCCCCGCTTTGCTCAGTAACATTATCTACCTTATCTGTCAGCCAGACAATAGCCTGTTACTTTCTCTGAAATCTCCCCTGAAAGATTAAAAACTTGTCAGCATCTACATTTTGTGTGTGTGTGCACCTAACCACGGCAAAGGCAGCACTACCAGGCCAGGTATAATGGAGTGGATAAAAATCACCTAGAGCCGGGGTGGGGGTGGGGGTGGAGGGAGGGATACCAGTTAACTAACAACACAGCAAAATTAGGTATAAAGACTTTTTCGCCATTACAGTAAAGGCTTTAAAGAACAAATTAATCAATACTCTGTATTGGGGGCACCTGGGTGGCTCAGTCGTTAAGCCTCTGTCTTCAGCTCAGGTCATGATTCCAGGGTCCTGGGATCAAGTCCCACATCAGGCTCCCTGCTCAGCAGGAAACCTGTTTCTCCCTCCCCCACTCCCCCTGCTTGTATTCCCTCTCTTGCTGTGTCTCTGTCAAATAAATAAAAATCTTAAAAAAAAAAAATACTCAAGTATCAACTATACAAAGAGATCTAAAATGATGACATATATACAAATATCTGATATTTTGAAATAAACAACAAAATCTTCAAGCTAAAAAAAATTCAAATATAATGTCTAATATTCAGGCTAGTGAACTGATGAGCAACATTTATGTCATGAATTTTATTCAGAAGACATCATTTCCTTCCCAACAGTTGAGAAATATCAGTTTCCTAAGTCTCGTCATTTATACACATTATAAGTGTTTTGACTGGATTTCTCTAGCAGTCGGGAGCCAAGGCTATTTTAAATAAGCCAAAACATCGTAAAATTGGTAATTACATTACTGGACTTTGTCTTTGTATCAATCAATCCTTTATGAGCTTCTGAAAGCAACCACATCATTGCAAATGCACACCTACTGCACCAGAAAATCATTTCTTAAAAAATGCTCCCACTTAGAAATAAATGTGAATTCAATTTAACACAAGATACGCATCAGCCTCTGACTTTTCCTTCCAAAGGTGCTGTATTTTTAAAAATACTTCGAGAGGGGCCAAATTCAAACAATCCATATTCTGCAACCAAAGCGGAAGGTCTTGGGGCCAGAGACACCCGTGTTCTCGTACAGGTCTTGCCACTAACCACACTCATGATCACTTAACCTGACACAGAGCAGATGCACCTCTCTCGACCTCAAAAGTCTGAAACTGAAAAGAAATGCACAGAGCACTAGGTTAGTAATGCCCACTTTATTTCTATTGTTTTTTTTTACATAAAAATTACTTTCAGAATATGCTGTTTGTTACTAAGCTTATAAACGTCCAACCCTTCAAAGCTGCTTCGAGGAATTTCTCTCAATTTGATGCAAGTTAACTTGACAGTGAAGAAATACATTTTACCACATTAAGGCTCCCATGTGGCCCATTAAAAGTGTTTGGGATTATTAGTATAGTTATTAAATGTTTAATGCATTATACAGAGGGTGATCTTTCCAAGCTATGAGAACTTTAACTTTAGTATGCTCCAACCCGAATACTCAAACATGAAAGCTAACTGTTTGCAGATTTTTGCACTTGGTGCCCTAACATCAGTTAAAATGTGGAATACAACAGGAAAGAACTTAGCCAAAAGCTTAACAGAACAGAGAAAGAAGTTGGGGCAAGAGTCAGGCAAACAGGAAACATCCTCTCATTTGTCCTGATGCCAAAATGAACTTAGACAATTGTCCTGGGGCAACACTGAAAGTCTGGGAAAATACACCAACTATAATACACCTCGAAGAATACATGTTAAAAAGCAGGGGTCAGGAGGCATACCCACTGGTTTCCCACTCTCACGTCCCACTCTTGGGAGGAGTTCTGTAACCAACCTATAGGCACCCTGCTTTGCACTTCTGAATAAGTAGTTTGCAAAAGCTCCAAAAGACCGTCTTCATTGTGGTTAGTCACAGCTTTGGAAACTGTACAAAAAAATACCACCCAGAAATAATAAGAGTTGATGGGAATTATTTTTAAAGATTTCCTTTTGGCACAGTTTTATCTGAAGAAGGCAACTCCCTTCGAAAATTATATACAACTTGGTGTTCTTTTGAAATCACTGGGCTGGAAATATGGAGGTCAACCTATAGGAGTCCAGAGACAAGTGTGAGGCACTCCCTCTCCAGCGGGAAGGCACAGGTGTCCTAAGGAAATACACATCTTAATTCCCAGGCAGATGCTGGGTTGAACACGGACTTCTTTACTCTGCTGCAGAGAGGCAATGATTAGTGAGAAGCAAAGCCATGACTTCTCATCCTTTGGCCAGCCAGCCAGAGGCAGCTCTAATCAAAAGTAGCCCCTAATCCATCAAACTCTACCCCTTAAAGTTCAAGGATGTCCTTAGTCCACATGGCATCTTTTGGCCTCAAGTCCCTCCAATGCCCTGAGGCTTCTTTCAACCAAAAGGGCCTAACAATGTTGTAATTCCTTTACTCCTGTGAGAAGTCCCAGTTAAGACTCACTGACCTTCAAGATATTTATACCTATGATGCGATGAAAAGGGTAAGAGGTAATTTCTACCACATCTTCTGCTCTGGAAAAGAACATGGTTTCAACTGATCCCAAATTTGTCTTGCTTGCATTTGACCTATTTATTAGATTTATTTAGTTTTAATTCTTTCACACTTGATCAGCCTCAGAGCTTAGGTTCTGAGGTCACAGTCCAGGTCTGAACCCAAATGCAACTACTAGCTTTGTGATTCCAGGCAAATTTCCTAACCTCTGGGCTTTAGGCTCCTTATTGGTAAAGGGAAGATAATAATCATACTTAAGTCATGTGATTAGGGTATCTCATGACACAATCCCTCTGTAGCCCCCATACAGCGCCCAGCACACAGGCAGTATTGCAAAAGGTGAGCTACAGATACTCCTTTGGGAGGTCTCTCTGTTCCCTCCCTCCCTCCTTCCGCTGCCAGGCCCTCTTCCTAGACCAGAAGAGGGTAAGAATCTATGAAAAGGTCACTTGCTGTGGTAAGGCCCTGACTATTGTAACACAAAATAACTGAGGGAAGGAAGGACAGAAACCAAAGTTTCTACTTTATCTTAGTCTCATCAATAACCTTAAGGTGACATAATACTAGGGTGACAATATATTAATTTATGACCAAGACACTTGAAACTGAAAGAGGGTGCTATTAATAATTATGCCAAAGTAAGTAGCACTGTCCTACTTAACACCCACTTGTAAACACTTTCTCACCATTAAGGAAAACCCCATTAAATGCAAACTATGATCCAGGGTCCAAACCCAGCTGTTGCTTTTTATAAATAAAGCGTTACCAGAACACAACCATTCTCACTTGTTTACACATTGTCAATGTCTGCTTTCATCAACAAGAGTGGAGTTAAGTTGATGCAGAGACCGGATGGTTTGCAAAGCCCAAGATATTTAGTAGCTCTTTACAGAAAAAGTCTGCCAACCCCTGTTCTAGGCTCAAGTAATTCAGAGACACTGCCTTCCAAGCCCAAAGGCAAATAGTTGTGTGCACTTTTTGACAAGAATAAAATGGCGAATTACTTCTCTTATGATAAGCATAGATTCTTATTATATAGCAATACCATATTTTAAATGAACTAAACTTTATCAAAATAACAGCTTCCTCATGGGAGCCAAATTAGAAGATTCTGTCAAACTAGAAAGGAGCCAAAGAAGCAGGAATACATATGTATCATGTGTAGGAATATTATTACATGTGGAATGATTAAGGAAACTAAACTAAACTATTTAAAAATAGGGGTTCCTGGGTGGCTCAGTTGGTTAAGCATCTGCCTGAGGCTCAGGACACGATCCCAAGGCCCAGAGATTGAGCCCTACATTGGGCTCCCTGCTCAGTGAAGAGCAAGCTTCTTTCTCTCCCTCTGCCTGCTGCTTTGCCTACTTGTGCTCTCTCTTTTTCTCTCTCTCCCTCTCTGTTAGATAAATAAATAAAATCTTAAAAAAAAAAAAACATTTAAAATAAAAGGAGAAAAGACTTGGGGTCAGAAAGGAAAGGACGACGGTCTTGGCACAGGGGAAGGGCTGTCATGAAGAGCGGGAGCCAGCGTGATGGGTGACTCAGTGCTCCATTCTTGAGGGTGACCCCCTCACCTCCCCTCCAAGCCATGTCTGTGAAACCAGGGTACTAACAGTACCTTCTCCAAAGGGTGGTGGTGAGCATCAAATGAGATGGGAAGTGCCCAGCTACTCCTGCTTTTATTAAATCACTCCTTTGTATTACTGCTGTTGTTGAAGAGGGGGTAGACACACACTGCTCACAAAATTAAAACAGCCAGGAGTAGGTTTCAGACAGGCAGATTTCAGCCCGACAGTAGAAGTCTTACCACTTTCCTGCCTGCCTCATAAGCAGATAAACAGACTCATAAAGTAGAGTTCAAAATCCCTGACACTGACCCCAGAGGAGTCATGACCCTATGACAGACAGGATGCAGAGGGGGCCGCAGAAGATTAATAATTGGTATTGAATGACTTCAATGGTATTTTTTCTGGGACCACGTTTTTTTGTTTCATTTTGCTTTTAAATTTTTCTTTTCAGTGTTCCAAAATTACTGTTTATGCACCGTACCCAGGGCTCCATGCAATTCACGCCCTCCTTAATACCTACCACCAGGCTCACCCAACCCCCCACCACCCTCCCCTCCAAAACCCTCAGTTTGTTTCTCAGAGCCCACAGTCTCTCATGGTTCATCTCCCCCTCCGATTTCCCCCAATTCCCTTCTCCTCTCCATCTTCCCATGTCCTCCATGTAATTCTTTATGCTCCACAAATAAGTGTTATTCCTTATGCTCCACATATCACATGTGATAATTGACACTCTCTGCTTGACTTATTTCACTCAGCATAATCTCTTCTAGTCCCATCCACGTTGATACAAAAGTTGGGTATTCATCCTTTCTGATGGAGGCATAATTTTATTTTATATTATGGACCATTTTATATATGGAACATATCTTTTATCCATTTGTCAGCTGAAGGGCATCTTGGTTCTTTCTACAGTTTGGCGACTGTGGCCAATGCTGCTATGAACACTGGGGTACAGATGGCCCTTCTTTTCACTACATCTGTATCTTAGGGGTAAACACCCAGTAGTGCAATTTGCAGGATCATAGGGAAGCTCTATTTTTAATTTCTTTTTTTTTTTTTTTTAGATCTTATTTATTTATTTGACAGACAGAGACCACAAGTAGGCAAGAGAGGCAGGCAGGGAAAGAGGAGGAAGCAGGCTCCCCGCAGAGCAGAGAGCCCGATGTGGGGCCCGATCCCAGAACCCTGGGATCACGACCCGAGCTGAAAGCAGAGGCTCTAACCCACTGAGCCACCCAGGCGCCCCTCTATTTTTAATTTCTTAAGGAATCTCCACACTGTTTTCCAAAGTGGCTGCACCAACTTGCATTCCCACCAATAGTGTAAGAGGGTTCTCCTTTCTCCACAACCTCTCCAACACACGTTGTTTCCTATCTTCTAATTTTGGCCATTCTAACTGGTCTAAGGTGGTATCTCAATGTGGTTTTGATTTGAATCTCCCCAATGGCTAATGATAATGAACATTTTTTTGTGTGTCTGTATATCTTCTGTATATCTTCTTTGGAGAAATGTCTGTTCATGTCTTCTGCTCATTTTTTAACGTGATTATCTATTTTGTGTGTGTTGAGTTTGAAGAGTTCTTTATAGATCTTGGATATCAGCCCTTTGTCTGTAGTGGCATTTGCGAATATCTTCTCCCATTCCATGGGTTGCCTCTTTGTTTTGTTGACTGTTTCCTTTGCTGTGCAGAAACTTTTGACCTTGACCAAGTCCCAAAAGTTCATTTTCGCTTTTGTTTCTTTTGCCTTTGGAGACATGTCCTGAAAGAAGTTGCTGTGGCCAATGTGAAAGAGGTTACTGCCTATGTTCTCCCCTAGGATTTTGATAGATTCCTGTCTCATGTGGAGGTCTTTTATTCACTTCGAGTTTATCTTTGTGTATGGTGTAAGAGAATGGTTGAGTTTCATTATTCTATACATAGCTGTCCAATTTTCCCAGCACCATTTATTGAAAAGACCATTTTTCAACTGTATATTTTTTCCTGCTTTGTCAAAGATTATTTGACCATAGAGTTAAGGGTCCATATCTGAGCTTTCTACTCTGTTCTGCTGGTCTATGTGTCTGTTTTTGTGCCAGTACCATGCTGTCTTAGAGAGATCACGACTAACACCAAGGAAATAGAAACAGTCATCAGAAATTATCATCAATAATTATATGCCAATAAGTTAAGCAACCTAGATGAAATGGATGCATTCCTGGAAACCTATAAACTTCAAAAACTGAATCAGGAAGAAACTGACAACCTGAATAGACCAATATCTAGTAATGTGATTGAAGCAGTGATCAAAACCTCACAAAAAACAAGAGCCCAGGACCTGATGGATTCCCTGGGGAATTCTACCAAACATTTAAAGAGGAAATAATACGTATTCCCCTAAAGCTGTTTCAAAAAATAGAAGGAAAACTTCCAGACTCTTTTTATGAAGCCAGCATCACCTTGATCCCCAAACCAGGCAAAGACCCCACCAAAAAGGAGGATTTCAGACCCATATCCCTGATGAATATGCATGCTAAGATTCTCAACAAGATCCTAGCTAATAGGATCCAACAGTACATTAAAAAGATTATCCACCATGACCAGGTGGGATTTATCCATGGGATGAAAAGGTGGTTCAACATTCGCAAATCAATCAATGTGATAGAACAAATCAGTAAAAGAGAGAAGAACCACATGGTCCTCTCAATTGATGCAGAAAAAGCATTTGACAAGATATAGCACTTGTTCCTGATTAAAACGATTCATAGTATAGGGATAGAGGGAACATTCCTCAACTTCATAAAATCTATCTACGAAAAAACCACAGCAAATATCATCATCAATGGGGAAAAGCTGACAGCCTTCCCTTTGAAATCAGGAACACGACCAGGCTGTCCACTCTTGTCACCGTTGTTCAACATAGTACTAGAAGTCCTAGCAATGGCAATCAGACAACACAAAGGAATAAATGTATTCAAATTGGCAAAGAAGAAGTCAAACTCTTTGTTCACAGATGACATGATACTTTATATGGAAAACCCAAAAGAATACCCCCCAAGCTACTAGAAGTCATACAGCAATTCAGCAATGTGGCAGGATACAAAATCAATTTACAGAAATCAGTTGCTTTCTTATACACTAACAATGAAAATATAAAAAGGGAAATTAGAGAATCGATTCCATTTACTATAGCAACAAGAACCTTAAGACACCTGCGAATAAACCTAACCAAAGAGGTAAAGTATTTGTACTCGAGGAACTACAGAACACTCATGAAAGAAACTGAAATAGAGAAAGATGGAAGAGTATTACATGCTCATGGATCGGAAGAATAAACATTGTTAAAATGTCTATACTGCCTAGAGCAACCTATACTTTCAACGCCGTCCCAATCAAAATTCTACCAGCATTTTTTTTTTATAAATTCTTTTATTTTTTATAAACATATAAAGGATTTTTGTCCCCAGGGGTACATGTCTGTGAATCACCAGGTTTACACACTTCACAGCACTAACCATAGCACATACCCTCCCAAATGTCGATTAACCAACCCCCCTTTCCCGACCACCCTCCCTCCAGAAACCCTCAGTTTGTTTTGTAAGATTAAGAGTCACTTATGGTTTGTCTCCCTCCCAATCCCATCTTGTTTCTTTTCTTCTTTTCCTACCCCCCTAACCCCCCATGTTGCCTCTACACTTCCTCATATCAGGGATATCATATGATAGTTGTCTTTCTCTGATTGACTGATTTCACTAACCATGATACCCTCTAGTTCCATCCACGTCGTTGCAAATGGCAAGATTTCATTTCTTTTGATGGCTGCATAGTATTCCATTGTGTATATATACCACCTCTTCTTTATCCATTCATCTGTTGATGGACATCTAGGTTCTTTCCATAGTTTGGCTATTGTAGACATTGCTGCTATAAACATTCAGGTACACGTACCCCTTCGGATCACTATGTTTGTATCTTCAGGGTAAATACCCAGTAGTGCAATGGCTGGGTCATAGGGTAGTTCTATTTTCAACTTTTTGAGGAACCTCCACGCTGTTTTCCACAGCGGTTGCACCAGCTTGCATTCCCACCAACAGTGTAGGAGGGTTCCCCTTTCTCCACATCCTCGCCAGCATCTGTCACTTCCTGACTTGTTAATTTTAGCCATTCTGACTGGTGTGAGGTGATATCTCATTGTGGTTTTAATTTGTATTTCCCTGATGCCGAGTGATGTGGAGCACTTTTTCATGTGTCTGTTGGCCA
>PISX010035132.1:0-13152 GCA_004024625.1 Mellivora capensis
TTTGGGTCCCGCCATTCTCCCGGCAAATGTCTTTCCATGTTTAAACATGGTCTTTATACTTGCACTCATTTTCATTGTCCCCTTTTGTTTATGCGAGCTGGGAGGTCTCGTCCAAACTGCAGAAGTCGTAACTTCTTGTGGCACAAGTCAAACTGTACAGATATTCCAAGAAAATGCCCCTGGTCCTCAGGGTGAGCCACCCTAAATTCAAAATGGTTTCATCTTGGGGTGCCCAGATGGCTCAGTGGGTTAAGCCTCTGCCTTTGGCTCGGGTCATGGTCTTAGGGTCCTGGGATCGAGCCCCGCACCGGGCTCTGTGCTCAGCAGGGAGCCTGCTTCCCCCTCGCTCTCTGCCTGCCTCTCTGCCTACTTGTGATCTCTGTCTGTCAAATAAATAAAATCCTTAAAAAAAAAAATAAAAGGTGGGGGGGGCGCCTGGGCAGCTCAAGTCGGTTAAGCGGCCACCTTCAGCTCAGGTCATGATCCTGGCGTCCTGGAATCAAGCCCTACTTTGGGCTCCCCACTCAGCGGGGAATCCGCTTCTCACTTGTGCTCTTGTGCTCCTACTCTCTTTCTCTCTCTCCCTCTCAAATAAATAAATCTTAAAAAAAAGTTTCATCAACACACTTAACTACACATGCAAAGTCCGCATCTCCACATAATGTCACATGGTAAGGCTCCGGTGCATTTTGGGGACAGTTCAACTTGATACGACGTAGGACCAGTGTGTCCACTTATGGAGGGAAGAATTTCTAGATAAATCAGAAGGCAGTCATCAGCCTGATCAGCCACTTAGCCCCAGAGCAGTAGCCCAAGACCTGATGAATCTGGAGTGGAACTCACCAGCCCAGGCTGCCCCTTCCCGTTCTGCCTGGAAAAGAAAGTGCGTGGTGAAATCCGCCCAGGGGCCGCCGGCAATAAGCAAACTGACACACTGAGCTCCCCACGCAAGACCAAGGCCCTGGGGCAGCGGAGGGGATGAAGCTTAGGAAGGTTGTCAGCAGCCCAAGGTCTCTCCTGGTGGGGACGGAAACCAGAGACTCGGACCCGAATGCTGACAGACAGCCGCGATGCTCTTTTCTGGCTGCCAAAGCTGCCCAAGCCCGTCGCACACCAATTAGATGTCCGCTCCTAAGCTAGAGTCAGAGTCAGGCCTGCCTCCTCGGAGACTGACCCAGATCTGCAGGATGCAGGCTGTCTGCACTCTGGGATGACTCATTTACAACAGCTTCTTGGCTGACTCCCGCAAACAGCTAACTACAGCTACCACGGGTGGCTTTAGTTTTGTTGTCCACCTGGAATACTGTCTGCAACAGTTTAGCTCAGAGAGGAGCTTATTTCAAAGTTCGGGTGTGAACTCTGAGGTCAGCCTTCCTGTGACGTCTCCCTCGGCCCCCGAAAGTGCGAGAAGCAGTCTTACTATCAGCCAGAGGAGCCTGGTGGCGTCCTGAGTCCCCTTACCCGGAGAGGCGCAATGCTGCCAAGCCCCGTTTTCTCAGCGTCATGCCCATCAGGTGGTTTTTCAGGGGGAACTGCTTATTGCTCTGGTTAATTCCGGACATAATTTGTCCCTCACTCAGCTTATAAAGCTCAAGCCTCAACCCTTGAAAATCTGCCTTCTCGAAAACCTTAGCTTCATTGCAGCTGCCCTGGGAGAGGCCCCAAACCATAGGTTTTGTCAATGGACACATTTATTTCGTTAGCAGTCGTTGTCTGGACAAGATCCATAAAGCTAAGATTTTAGGCAGTGACCACTAAGTGCCAGGTAGGATGTTAAAAAAAAAAAAAAAACTTAAAAAATGATACCATTTACAAGAGCCTCAAACAACCAAACACCTCAATGTAAAACCAACAGAACAGCATAAGAGCGATGTACAGAAAACTCTAGAACGTGACTGAGAGAAATTCCGGGGAAAGTAAGTACACGGAGGGATATGCAAAGTTCAAGAATTAGAAACCTCACTCTTGTAAAACTGTCATTTCTTCCCAACGTGATCTAGAGATTTGATACAAAACAGGTTTTAAAATCCCAACCGGGTTTTTTTCACAGAAACCAAAAGCTGGGCTTCCATTTCGTGTGGAAGAGCGGCCTCCTATTGAACTGACCTTCCCACAGCACCGTGAACTCCGGACAAAATCCAAAACGACACTGTCTGCGGCAGCCGGAGTGAGCGCGGGCGGGGGGACGCCAGAGAAGGGAGCTGCCGGTTCAGCCACTTCGAGCCGAAGGACAGGCCGTGGTCTGCACCACACTGGGCAGGTTAAACACCTGAGTCCTTCTGGCCGGAGTTGCTGGGAGACAGATTAGGCAATGACAGTCTCTGGGAAGTATGAGGCATCCCAGAAGGGAAGGAGCGAGAGAAGGGGAGGCCCCAATTCTGTTATAAACTGGTCCAAATCTCCAGGTGACACTGACTACATGCCTGGGTCAGACTCCAAGCAACTGGGCTAAGAATCAAGAACCAAGTTGAAGTCTGACATGAGATCAGAGCGGCCATCCGTGGGACGGTGCCCGAAGCCTGAGCCCTGCCAAGTCTTAGGCGGACACCAGCAGGAACACAAAATAACAAAACCCGCTCAGAGGACATGCACGTATGCATCCAAACAAAGTCCACAGAAAATAACACTCGACCCACCCAGGAGACAATCCAAAATTCCTCGATATACAAAGAAAAGGAGAACGTTAGCCATTCTCAAACAAAAAAGGGTGATAGAGATTGATCCCTGACATGACCCAGGTGATGGAATTAACAAACAAGGATTTTATTTTTTTTTAAGATTTTATTTATTTATTTGTGTGTGTGTGAGAGAGAGAGCGAGCGTGCATGCAAGAAGGGGGAGGGCCTGAGGGAGAAGCAGACTACCCACCGAGCAGGGAGCCCAACTCAGGACCCGATCCCAGGACTCCAGGATCATGACCCGAGTCGAAAGCAGACACCCAACCAACTTAGGCACCCAGCAAACAAGGATTTTCAGGTGCTTATTATAACTATAATCGCTGATGTCAAGGAACGATGCTTTTCATGAGTGACAATACTTTTTAAAACGACAACAGAGAACTACAAACTATATTTAAAAAATGGGAATTCTAGAACTGAAAATTACATCAATATAGAGTTAACTGAATGGTCCTAACAGAAGAGTGAATGACAGGAGTGATCAGGGAACCTGAAGATATTTCAGTGGAATTTATTCAACTTGAGAAAGAAAGAGTGGGAGTAAGTCAAAGAGCTCAAGGATATGAGGAACAATTTCAAAGGTCCACTTGTGTGTGACTGAAATCACAAAATGAGAGGTAAAAGGACAGGGCAGGAAAAAGTATGTGAAAAAAATAATTTCTAGAATTTTCTGTATTTCTTAAAAGACATGAATCTACATACTTGCAGAAGTTCCACCATCCCCATCTATGATAAACTCAAAGAAAACCCGGTATAGACACACTGTGGTCAAACTGCTGGAAACCAAATACAAAGTTAAAAACCTTACGAGTAGCCTAGAAAGATGACGCTCGTCATCCAGGAACAGCACACTGATTTTAATGACTTCTCATCAGAAACTATGGAGACCAGAAGAGAGTGGAACAACATCTTGAAAGAACGGAAGGAAAGTCTGTCAACACATCTGTAGAATATCCAACCAGCTTCCAAGAATGAGAGCAAAGAAATGTATTTTACTATAAAAGAAGATTGAAAGAAGTCCTACCAGCAGACCTGTATTATGGGAAATGCAGAATAGGAAACTCTTCGGGCTGAAGGAAAATGATACCAGGTAGAAACTCGATCATCAGTAAAGAATGAAGGCTATCAGAGATGACCCATACCTGAGTAAATGTTAGAGTGCTTTCCTCTGAATTCCTCTCGAATCTATACATCAGTGGAGAGCAATGGTTCTAACATTGAACCGTGGGGTTCTCATTGCATGTAGATGTGATACACACAACTGTAGTGGAGAATGGGCCTGTGACACTGACAGGCTCTACCTTTAGTGTGCGTCCAGGGCCATATTAGCACACAGAAGACTATGCACTGTGATCCCTAAAGCAATCTCCAAAACAAACAAAAACATACAAAGGAGTACTCCTAGAAATCCAACAAATAATTAAAACAGAATGGTAAAAAAGAAAAAAAATACGCAAATAATCCAAAAGATAGTGAAAGAGGACATTTGAAAAGGAACAAACATAAACACATAGATTATAGACTTAAATCCCACTAAATCAATCATCGTATTAAGTGTTAAGCATTAAGCACCTCAATTAAAAGGATATAAAACGAAGACTCTGCCATCTGCTATTTTCCAGGGAGGCACTTTTAAAAATATATCACGGTAACAGTAAGCCTGCCAAGGCTGGGGGAGCTGCGTTGACACCAGATGAAACAGACTTCCACAGCGCGCTGTCAGGGAGAAAGAGGGGCTGCCCAGTGAACAATGGGTAGTTCATCAAAAAGACAAAAATCGTAAATCAGGGGGTGCCTGGGTGGCTCAGTGGGTTAAGCCTCTGCCTTCGGCTCGGGTCATGATCTCAGGGTTCTGGGATCGAGCCCCGCATCGGGCTCTCTGCTCAGCGGGGAGCCTGCTTCCTCCTCACTCTCTGCCTGCCTCTCTGCCTACTTGAGGTCTCTGTCAAATAAATAAATCTTTTTTAAAACGTTGTAAATCAGTATGTACATCATAACAGCTTCGGAGTGCATGAAACAAAAACTGGCAGAATTAGAGTGATAGATAATTCAACAATGATGTTGGATGTTAGAAGGCGACTCTCCGCACTGCACAGAGCAGGGGAACGAAAAACTCAGCCAAGACACAAGTGAGGTGAACTGCCTTGGCCTAACCTAGTCTTCGCCCAACACGCCCAGCGCAGTCTTCTCGATGTGCACAGCACATTCAACACGACAGACCAAACGCTGGGCTGCCAAATTAAGTCGCGATGAATTTAAAAGGACGGAAATCATACAGAATATATGTTCTCCACGGGAATCAAATTAAGACCAGTAACAACAACATAGCTGGGGAACCCCAAACATTTGGAAATATCTCACTAACCTCTGGGTCAAAAAAAAAAAAAAAAAAAAAGAATCACAAGGGAAATTTGAAAATATTTTGGACTGAATTTTACTGAAAATGCAGCATATCAAAATGTGTGGGCTGCAAACCCATGCAATGCATTGTTTATAACGCTCATGTCAGAAACTGACGCGTTAATCATCCTGAAATTCATACGGAAATGCAAAAGGTCAAACATGGCCGAGGTCATCCCGAAGGAAAGCAGAGCTGGAGGATTTGTGCTGGCGCCTGTCGGGCCACTGCGGTAACTGAGACAGTGGGTGCGGGGACAATGGGTAAGCAGACCAACCAAAGGGAGCAGACGTTCCAGGAAAAAACCCACGCGTACGTCCGCCTACCTACAACAAAGTGGGCAATGACATGGTGAGGAAAAGATTCTTTTTTTTTTTTTGCAATTGGTAACTGCAATTTTTATTTTGCAATTTTTTTTGCAAAAAATTGCAAATTTTTTTTTTTTGCAATTGGCACTTGGTCAATTCGTTGCCCAGAAGGATGAAAAATGAATTTTGACCCAGACCTCACACCATATGGAAAAACGGATTCCAGCTGAACTGAAGATCTAAATGTAAAAGGTAAAATACTAAACTTTTAGAAAGAAACATGCTTATTATCATCTTGGAGTAAGGGTTGTTTTTTTTTTTTTAATAAATGCCAAAAGCCCTAAACTCTATAACATAAAAAACTGATAAATTGAACCACGTTACAAACTTCTTATCAAAAGACACCACTGGGAGAATGGAAAGTAGCCGACCAAATGGGAAAAGATATGAACAATAAGGGGAGATGGACAGAGGACTGGAGAGACGCATCACCCCTGATAGACACAGAGGAAGACTGGGGTGGGAGAGGTGCTCGGCCTCCTGAGTCACCAGGGAAATGCAGATTAAGCCCCCTGCAGGTCCCCCCCCAAGAAAGACCAAACTCAAAAGGGCTGACACTACGTAGTTGGAGAGGAGGGGGGCATCTGCTGATATGAAGCTGCTGGGCGGTTTCTACAGAGCTGCGTGCTGGCCCAGCCCGGCCGGGCCCAGCAGTTCTCTCCGATACGTGCTCTACAGGACGGGTCCTGTGTGCACCAGGGGCAGCTGTTTCAGTCCCCTGGGTTGGAAACAACCCAACGTTCCAACAACAATGGTGAAATGGGTAAAGAAATGGCCGTGTCTTCACACGACGGCATTCAATGGGAGTGTTTGGTTTGAGAGAATGTGTTGATGTGTGTAGTTTTTTTCTAAGTGTCACACTTGAGTGGAAGTCAATGAGCAATTTCGTCAGAGTCATCTGTGCGCACTCAGCTTTCCGAGCTGGGAAGCCTAAAACCAACCCCTCACCCCAAAAGAGGACACGGAGCCCGGAGATGGCGAGTGACGTGGCTAAGTCCACCAGGAAATGGGAGAGCCTGGACCAAAACCCAGGTGTCCTGAGTTCCCAGCCCGGACTCTCCCCAGTACAACAAGCTGCTCTCATCAACATCCTCTTTTTTTTTTTTTTTTAATTTCCTCTGGTTTTGGTTTAAAAAAAACAAACATAAAATTTACCACTTTTAAGTGTACAGTTCAGGACTGTTAAGAATTATTTGCATTGTTGTGCAACAGACCTCCAGATCTCCCGCCATTTCCAGCTGAAACCCCAGCATCAGACAGCTCCCTGTTTCCCTGCCCCCAGTCCCCGGTAGCCACCGCTTTGCTCTCCGTCCTGCTGATCTCGACTCCTCTAAGGGCTCTCACGGAAGTGGAATCAGGCAGTAAATGTCCTTCTATGACTGGCTTATGTCACTGGGCGTAATGTCCTCCGGACTCGCCCGTGTTGTAGCAGGGGTCAGAATGTCCTTCCTTTTTAAGGCTGAGCACACTCCAGTATCTGGACAGGCCACATTCTATGTGTCCTCTCATCCGCCAGTGGATGCCTGGGGACTCGCGCCTCCTGGTTGCGGGGAATAATGCTGCTGTGGACGTGGGCAAGTGTCTCTTTGAGACCCTTCTCAGGTGTCTTGGGTATAAACCCAGAAGTGGTCTTATCCGCTCTCTTAGGGTATTTTCTACTCGTGGGTTTTACCACTTGAACTGCACTGTGAGGTCCTGGAAGTCAGGGAGCAATAGTTTGTCGCCAGGGTCCTTGGTGTATAAACCAAGAAGACGCCTGGGGCTGGAAACCGGACCCTGGTTGAAAGTATCCGCTGCAGGCGGACCCTGGGTTGAGACCCCCGTCCCACACAGCCAGGCAACGCCACCCCCACCCTGGGGAACTAAAGCCAAAGGCACCCAGGCTCAGGGACAGGCGCCAAGCCAGGCGGGGGTGGAAAGCAACTGAGTGAGCTTCCTTGTAAGGACAGCATTAAAGGAGGTTCCTGGGCTCCCAGGTGCTGGTTCAACGCCACTCCTCAGGCGGGGCCTCACTCCCTCACTGTTCCTTGAAAGACAGGCTGTGATGTGCACACTCTTGCACCGCATGACACATCCGGCACTTAAGAAGTAAAACAAAACACACACGCAGACCCACCTGGTGCACGGACCTGCACAGGCGAGCACTCAGGGGTGCCCCGCCTCTCAGGGACTTCTGTCCACGGGATGGGGAGGGACCCCGTTGCCTACATCCTACAAAGCTCAGGCGATGGTCTCCCGCCCCTGAGGCTGAGACTCGCTGCTCGAACACAAAGATGCCCACGCTTGCCGTCTTTTCCCTCAGGATTCCTAATGTTGGGGAATGACTGGAGTGAGCCGTTTGCTCTTCTCTTGGGAAGCCGAAGTGAGTAGCTTGTGTCGGGAGCGTGACGTTGGAGTCACGGGCAAGCCAGCGAGTCTCTTCCTCAGGGGGCGAAGGTTGTCTTCTCACGCATTAAAGCTTTCTCCAGGTTCACACCATGACATTCCCACTCTGTGCAAGCGGGCTCTACGACTCAGAAACAGCAAAATTAACAACCTGCCCCGGGAGCCCTACGTGCGGTTCTTCTTTTTGAGATTTTATTTATTATTTGACAGAGAAAGACACAGCAAGAGAGGGGACACAAGCAGGGGGAGTGGGAGAGGGAGAAGCAGGCTCCCAGCTGGGCAGACAGCCCGATGCGGGGCTCGATCCCAGGACCCTGAGATCATGACCTGAGCCGAAGGCAGAGACTTAACGACTGAGCCCCCCAGGCGCCCCCCACGTGCAGTGTTTAGAGCTCTTACAGCAGACCGACAGCCCAGCTCTGCAGTGGACAGAGGTTAAGTGCTCTCGTTACAAACCCAACAGCCCCCTGACCCTCCAGAGTGACACTGATCTGTGTGAGAAAGAACCAAAGCACATTCTTGAGACAGAAAACAGGACCTGGAGACCAGGAGGAGATGCTCACCTCAAGCTCCGAACCCAGGGGTGGCCAGGATTGTAGGTGACTGCACAGCGTGGGCCTTCCCCAGCCCCAGGCCTCAGTGCTGACCACTACCTGGGGCCCAGGCCCTCCAGGAGAAGACTGGAGACGAGGAGGCCAAAAAAGGTAATAGGGGTCCCTTAGGCTCAGCACTGATGGTGGTTTCCTTTCTCTTCATGCTTTTTCTGCCAATTTCCAATTTTTCTTCAATGAACGCGTTATTCTTTGATAATCAAGAAAAGGAAAACTTGCATGGTTTTTCATCTTTTAATTTCCCCTTGAAGTAAAACGCACACATCGAGGAGGGCACAGCTCAGTGAGTTTTCTCAAACTGAACACACCCATGCCACCAGCACCAGGTGGAGAAGCAGAAAGGCCCTGCAGGGGCGCCTGGGTGGCTCAGTGGGTTAAAGCCTCTGCCTTCGGCTCAGGTCATGATCCCAGGGTCCTGGGATCGAGCCCCGCATCGGGCTCTCTGCTCGGTGGGGAGCCTGCTTCCCCCTCTCTCTCCACCTGCTTCTCTGCCTGCTTGTGATCTCTGTCTGTCAAATAAATAAATAAAATCTTAAAAAAAAAAGAAAAAAAGAACAGGCTCTGCAGCCTCGGGGCCCCCTTGAGTCCCTCCGGGTCACTCCCCCGAGGGTGACCACACCTGACTTCCAATACCATGGACTCCTGTCGCCGAGCTTGGGACTTCATGTCAGTGAAACCACACAGAATTCTCCTCCTCTCCCGTTTTTTTTTCCCCAGTGCATTGAGTGTATCTGCACTATTGTGCCGCCGTCCCTCTGTCTAGTTCCAGAATGTTCCATCACTCCACTAAGAGACTATGGAACCACAGTGAGTCTTTACCCCCCTGTCTCCCCAGTCTCTGGCAACCATGAGGCCACATTCTGTGTCTGTGGACTTTCCCGAAACAGGCTCATACGCTCTGGGACCTCGTGCCTGGCGTCTCTCACGCCTCGTCAGGCTCCCAAGGCTCCTCCACGCGGCAGCGAGTGCCCCTGCGTCACCCCTTCCTGAGCCCAAGCAACAGTGGCTGGGTGCACGGGCCACCGTCGGGGGCCCTTCATCTGCGACGGGCGTCGCGGTGTTTCGCCTTCGGGAGCGGTGCTGCCAGGGAACGTTCGTGGTCTGGTGTGGACACATGCGTCCTCTCCCTTGGGCACCCCCCTTGGAGAGGAACTTGGGGGTCGGACGGCAACCCTGGGTCCAGCTTACAGAGGCCCAGACTTGTCTCTGCATCGGGACCCCTTCCCTGGGCGGTGGGCAAGGCCCGGGGGCCCCTGGCCGGCTGCTGCGGGTTCTGTGGGCTGAATGTGCGCCACCTGCATATCCGCTCTTAGGTGCTGGGGCCATGAAGGAAGCGTCAGAACATTCCGTGCGGGACCATGGTGACGGGGAAGCACGTTTCTCTCGGGAATACCGCAACTGTGCTTGTGCACACCCCTCCCTCGCTCTCCCTCTCAGGAGCCAGCCCCCCTCCTCCACTCGCCCTCCTTCCCCCCAAGCTGGCCAGTCCGCCCCAGGGGCCGGAGGCAGGGACCACCAGGGGCTTCCCAGGCCAATATGGGGGGAAGAGAGAAATGGGTCCGGAGACAGACTTCCTGGCAGGGATTCCACACACGGGCATCTCCTTCCACAACGTGGGGAGGGGATTACAGTCCTGGACTCCTTGACACATGCCTTCTGGACGCCACTGTGGGGCAGGCCTATGCTAGGCTCTGGGGACACGTGCCAACAGGGGAAGGTGACAGGAAATAAGGCCATGAGTCAGGAAGCCAGTACCAGAGTGGCACAGGACAGTCAGCAGGGTGATATAGACATGCTGCCTAGGAAAGGAAGCCAGGAGGGCTTCCTGGAGGCAGTATCGTAGGAAGAGGCCTAGTTAGGCAAGGCAAAGTGAGTGCCCCACAGGATGGCTAAGAACTGGGTGTCACCTGTGCTGGGCCAGTTGCCTCGTTGTCCCACTGGCTAGTGGTGCAGACATAAGGCCAGGCTGGTAATGGTCACACAGAATGGCTTTGGTCCTTCCTCTGTCCCCTCCTGCCACATGGCCTCAGGCCGGCCCTGGGGTTTGGGTTTCTCAGCTCTGTGTCTTTCAACAAGGTACGCAAGAACCAGAGCCTGGGGAAGGAGGGCTGGCCCAACCTGGTCCACAGAGCAGGAGGGACATGCAAACAGAGAAGAGGAGCCTTTGTGAGACGGCTACGGCTACAGCTACGGCTACGCAAATGTCACCAGTGACACATCCAAGGACAAGATGCCTCAGGGCACAGGCCCCCTCGGTGTGCGGAGCTGGGGGTCCCCCAGGCCAGCAGGGAGACCAGCAGAGCCCTCAGTCCTCTGTCGGGAGGGTGAGAACATCCCATCCGAGAGGACACTGCCGGGCGTGGGCCGGACCGCAGCTGGGGGCGTGGTCTAGGCTCCCGCCTCTGCCACCCCGGTCCCTGGTGTTCAGCCCACGGGTCCCGCCACCCCCTGGAGGTGAAGCCCGAGCAAAACACCCGCCAGCCCGTGGGTGTGCGGCTTCCCTCCCGGCCCTGCTCCCAGTCCCCAGCAAGGGTCTCGCTTGCGGAAGGCACTCCGTGGACGTCTGTGGCCTGGGCGCCTGAGGGACCATGGGATTACTCCATCGAGCAGTTCACGAACGACTTGATGACTTGGTGGTCTGAGCAGTGCCGTTGGCTGTGACAGCCTCGTGCAGGCCGTCCTCATCACCTGTCCTGTCTGCCCGCCCCTGGGTACCCCGTCCGCGCCGCTCTCCCTGACTCTCACACACCTATCTCAGCTCTCCTGCGCAGGGAGCAGGGCGAGGGTGGGAGGCCGTCCTCCCACTTCTTTCTGAGTGGACTTAGAATCTGTAGCAAAGTGGGCCTTGAGGAGGCCCAGCCCACCCCGTTGCTGCTTCCCGCCCCCACAGGACTCCCGTCTCTGGACCACCTGTGGCAACTTCCTAATGTTGACTCACTGAGCTTGCACACAAACGTGGGGGGGTCTGCCCCTTCCCAGAGCCTTCTACCCCCCATTTCCTCTGCTGGCCTCCCAGTGGTGCATGTCCCTGTGCTCCAAGGCCTAGGGGCCCCATCTCCCAGCTTTCCTGCTGGCGGTGATGTGACGTTTCCACATGCTTGTCTTCCTGGCCTCCCTGCCCCTCTCTCAGGAGCGTCCCTCCCTGGGTTGGCTGCCTGCTCTTCATGCGTCCCCCGCAGCTTCCTGAGAAAGGTGCTCGGACCCTTGACACCTGCAGGTGGCTTTAGGCAGCCCTCTTGTGAGATTCGCCACATAGAGCTTCTCCAGAACGTGCAAGACCATGCTGCTGTCACCTGCGTCCTTGTGGGGCAGCCACCAGACCTCTTCACATGGGACCCGGGCTGCTCTCAGAGCCACCTGGCCTCCTGGATTCGAGGCCCCTCTGGCTTTCCCTGGTCTGGCCGTCAGGGCCACCCCACCACCTGTCTGCCAGCTGAGGCAGAGGAGAGGGCGCAGTGTCCCACTGCTGTCCTTCCTTGGGTCCTGGGAGGGGGTGGCGGGGCACATGCTCGCTCAGTCAGGATGGGTTGGAAATCACCCCCTTACATTTGGGTTTGAAAGGCATTTTTGGAAGCAGTTGTTTCTTTTAAGATTTTACTTATTTATTTGAAAGGGAGAGAGAGTGCATGAGCCAGGGGAGGGGCAGAGCGAGAGGGAAAGGCAGACTCGCCGCTGAGCAGGGAGTCCCATGCGGGCCTTGATCCCAGGATCCTGGGATTATGACCTGAGCCAAAGGCAGATGCTTTACCGACTGAGCCACCCAGGTGTCCCTGGAAGGAGATCTTATAATTGCATGAGTTGCTGACAAATAAAGTCAGATTTCTAGCTTCCCTTAAAACAGTGGGTCTGACAGCTCCGGACCCAGCACTGCCTAGGGTATTTAAAGCAATGTGTTCTTGATAAGCCACTTAATTTTCCTGAGTTTCTATATATTTATCTGTAAAATAAAAACTTAACTTTGAATTTCTGAAGAACAGCCCAGGGCAACAGCTGTTCCTCACACCCAGGAAACATGCTGTCCGCACCCTGCTGTCCCCACACCCTGCCCACATGGACACAGCTCTCCCCACAAGTGAGTTTGCAAGCCCCAGGCCTGGAGAGTTAGGACAGTGGTGGGCAGGACTGGGACCCTTGCCTGTCCTCTCCACCCTGGCCATAGTTTGCCCGGACACCTGGATGACGCTTTCACGCCTGCTGTCAGTGCTGGGGACCCAGGCTGCCCTCACGGAGCTGGCGTTCTTGGGGGCTGAGCCAAGGGCACACAGGTTAGAGATGGAGTGCGGGGAGGTAAAGTAGGGAGGGGTGTGTGGTATGCCGGGGAGGGGGGCGCTGCTCTGTCACTTTCACAGGGTGGCTGGTGGTTGCAGATGACCTGTCTGATTGGACAACATTGGAGAAGAAGGGAGGGCCGGGCCGCAAGGGGCCCAGAGGAAGAGCATCCAGACAGTGGGAACAGCAAGTGAAAGTCCTCACAGGGTTTTGAGCCCTGGAGCCCAGAGAGGAGCAGACAGCAGGAGTCACAGCTAAGCCAGCAGGAGCAGGTGGGGCTGCTGGTACTTCCAGTGGCCCAGGGTGGGGGTGGGGGTCCCGTGTGGCATTCAGGGGCCTCCCGGCACCGTGGTGCCCAGCACGTGACTGTTACGTGCGTGGACAGCGCAGCTAGCCCAGCCTGAGGAGGACTCAGTCCCTCAGGAGTGGGGATGGGGGTCACA
>PISX010035133.1:0-13259 GCA_004024625.1 Mellivora capensis
ATACCAGTCCAGTGTTCCCGCTTGGCTTTACCTGCCCACTGGCGTCTTCTGCCCCCGTAGAGATCCTGACGAGTAGAATTTTGATCTCAGGCTGATTTCATGAGTGATCGGAGTTCCTTGGTAGGTAATCAGCTCACTTTAGGGGACAGGTTGAACCAGAGCATCCTCCTAGTTCCCCGCCATCTTGTCTCCCCTCTATTTGCATCTTTAAAAGGCATTCCCATGTTCTATTAGTTTCACTCTTTTGCATCCCGTATATTACTACACCAGTAGATCACTTGATTATTTGCCCACTGTTGTACTTTCTTGGCTGTAAATATATTTTTGTCCTAAGCAATGTTATGAAGGACATTAGACTTACTATTTGTCTTCAGATCTCTTAATGGCCAAGCTACTGTCATAGGATAGTCAAAACCAAAACCATAATTGGGAAACATCTTTTCCACAGTAAGAACTACTCACAACTCTTCCACCATGAAAGGGATCTAATGTAAACAACTATAAGTTGTTACCAAGTTGTTAATTAAATGCATTAACAGATGAAACCATATAAAGTGTTTGGATTCCATCTGTATCTCTAGTTTCTACCTCATTGATCTCTGCTCTAATCTTGATTATTTCCCTTCTTGTGTGTGGAGTTGGTTTAATTTGTTGTTGATTCTCCAGTTCTTTAAGGTGTAGAGACTGCTGTTGTATTCTGGATTTTTCAGTTTTGTTTTGTTTTTTTTTAAGGGAGGCTTGGATGGCTATGTATTTCCCCCTTAGGACCGCCTTTGCTGTATCCCATAGGTTTTGGACTGAAGTGTCTTCATCCTCATTGGTTTCCATGACTTGTTTAAGTTCTTCTTTGATCTCCTGGTTGATCCAAGCATTCTTAAGCAAGGTGGTCTTTAGCTTCTAGGTGTTTGAGTTCCTTCCAAACTTTTCCTTGTGGTTGATCTCCAGTTTCAAAGCATTGTGATCTGAGAGTATGCAGGGAATAATCTCAGTCTTTTGGTATCGGCTGAGTCCGGATTTGTGACCCAGTATGTGGTCTATTCTGGAAAAGGTTCCATGTGCACTTGAGAAGAATGAGTATTCTGTTGTTTTAGGGTGGAATGTTCTGTATATATCTATGAGGTCCATCTGGTTCAATGTGTCATTCAATGCTTTTGTTTCTTTATTGATTTTCTGCATGGATGATCTGTCTATTACTAAGAGAGGCGTGTTAAGATCTCCTACTATCAATGTATTCTATGAATATTACTCTTTATCTTGATTAATAGTTTTCTTATGTAATTGGCTGCTCCCATATTGGGGCGTAGATATTTACAATTGTTAGATCATCTTGGTGGATAGTCCCTTTAAGAATGATGTAGTGTCCTTCTGTATCTCTGATTACAGTCTTTAGTTTAAAATCTAATTTATCTGATATGAGAATCACTACCCCGGATTCCATCTGTATTTTTTTAAAGATTTTTATTTGTTTGACAAACAGAGGTCACAAGTAGGCAGAGAGGCAGGCAGAGAGGCAGGAGGAAGCAGGCTCCCCATGGACAAAGAGCCCAATGTGGGGCTCAATCCCAGGACCCCAGGATCATGACCTGAGACAAAGGCAGAGGTTTTAAAACACTGAGTCACCCAGGTGCCCCTCCATATGTATTTCTGAAATGACAAACTTTAATAGTGGCTGTCACTTTAACTACCTTACTGAGAAGAAAATATACTGAAAGAACCCATGGAAAGACTTCATCCTTGTCATTCATAGCTTCTTCATTCATGGGTCCATAGTACAAGCACTATAGTGGCTGAGCTAGGTTATCAACTCTTCTTGGAACACAGTAGAATTCTGCTGGAATACAGCAGAAACATAAATAAGAAGTATAAGTGTTGCTACAAAAGTTGGGTATTCATCCTTTCTGATGGAGGCATAATACTCCAACGTGTATATGGACCACATCTTCCTTATCCATTCATCCGTTGAAGGGCATCTTGGTTCTTTCCACAGTTGGGCAACCGTGGCCATTGCTGCTATAAACATTGGGGTAGAGATGCCCCTTCTTTTCACTACATCTGTATCTTTGGGGTAAATACCCAGTAGCACAATTGCAGGGTCATAGGGAAGCTCTCTTTTAAATTTCTTGAGGAATCTCCACACTATTCTCCAAAGCAGCTGCATCAGCTTGCATTCCCACCAACAGTGTAAGAGGGTTCCCCTTTCTCCACATCCTCTCCAACACACGTTGTTTCCTGTCTTGCTAATTTTGGCCATTCTAACTGGTGTGAAGTCATATCTCAATGTGGTTTTAATTTGAATCTCCCTGATGGCTAGAGATGATGAACATTTTTTCATGTGTCTGATAGCCATTTGTATATCTTCATTGGAGAAGTGTCTGTCCATGTCTTGACGGGACTGGAAGAGATTATGCTGAGTGAAATAAGTCAAGCAGAGAGAGACAATTATCATATGGTTTCACTTATTTGTGGATCATAACCAATAACATGGAGGACATGGGGAGATGGAGAGGAGAAGGGAGTTGAGGGAAAATGGAAGGGGAGGTGAACCATGAGAGACTATGGACTCTAAAAAACAACCTGAGGGGTTTTGAAGTGGTGGGGTGGGAGGTTAGGGCGGCCTGGTGGCGGGTATTAGGGAGGGCACGTATTGCATGGAGCACTGGGTGTGGTGCAAAAACAATGTATACTGTTATGCTGAAATGAAATTTAAAAAAATAAATTAAAAAAAAAGAAGTATAAGTGTTGTTCTTCCTGGTGTCTTATGGCTAAAGAAACAATTACATCACATATCTTCATGGCCTATATTTAAGTAACTACTATCCACTTTAAGTGACAATGCAAGTTAGGCAGAAATTATAAAAAATGACCCATACTAGAATATATTTGCAAATGACATATAAGGTAAAGGGTTAGTATCCAAAATCAATAAAGAACTTATCAAACTCAACACCCAAAGAACAAATAATCCAATCGAAAAATGGGCAGAGGACATGAACAGACATTTCTGCAAAGAAGACATCCAGATGGCCAACAGACACATGAAAAAATGCTCCACATCACTCAGCATCAGGGAAATACAAATCAAAACCACAATGAAATACCACCTCACACCAGTCAGAATGCCTAAAATTAACAAGTCAGGAAATGACAGATGCTGGCAAGAATGCGGAGAAAGGGGAACCCTCCTACACTGTTGGTGGGAATGCAAGCTGGTGCAACCACTCTGGAAAACAGCATGGAGGTTCCTCAAAAAATTGAAAATAGAGCTACCCTATGATCCAGCAATTGCACTACTGGGTATTTACCCTAAAGATACAAAGGTAGTGATCCGAAGGGGCAAGTGCACCTCAATGTTTATAGCAGCAATGTCCACAATAGCCAAACTATGGAAAGAACCTAGATGTCCATCAACAGATGAATGGATAAAGAAGATGTGATATATATACACACACACACTATGGAATACATATATATATATGAATACTATGTATATACTATATATATTATATATATATAATAATAATATATATATTATTATATATAATATAAAATATATATAATAATTAAATATAAATATATATAATAAATATATATAAAATATAATATATTATATTATATATATAATAATATTATATATATAATTATATATATAGGAATACTATGCAGCCAACAAAAAATGAAATCTTGCCATTTGCAACGACATGGATGCAACTAGAGGGTATTACGCTTAGCGAAATAAGTCAATTGGAGAAAGACAACTATCATATGATCTCCCTGATATGAGGAAGTGGAGATGCAACATCGGGAGTTTGGGGGGTAGGAGAGGAATAAATGAAACAAGATGGGATCGGGAGGGAGACAAACCATAAGAGACTCTTAATCTCACAAAACAAACAGGGTTGCTGAGGGGAGGGGAGTTGGGAGAGGGTGGTGGGGTTATGGACATTGGGGAGGGTATGTGCTATGGTGAGTGCTGTGAAGTGTGTAAACCTGGCGATTCACAGACCTGTATCCCTGGGGCTAATAATACATTATATGTTTATAAAAAAATAAAAAATAAAAAAAAAAATGACCCATACTTATAAGGACAAATATCATACACTAGAGTCATTTGATAATTTCCAGCAGAGTGCTAGACTGGTTTTTGTTTTTTTGTGTTTTTTGTGTTTTTTTTTATAAAAAAAAGATAGGTTAATACATATAGTATGAAATGGAAGGATTAAGTGAAATATCAGCTCCAAAAACAAATAAACTATTAATTAGGAAGGACTTGAGGTAGTAAATCTGTGCTGTTGGATGTACACTCATAAGAATAAAATCAGAATAATTAGTAAGGAAAGCCCAGATAAGATTTAATTTCTATCCTATAATAAAGGTAGATTCTCAAAACAGAGGTGAATAAATCCATATAATCAAAAATAATGAAGAATTTGAACAGAAAGGCAAGTTCTTCACACACACACACACAAAATAGATACATTTCCTTCAACATAAACTAATTGGATGAAATTATTTTATAATTATATCATGAAGTAACTTTCAATAATGTGAGATTTATATAATTATGGCATAAAATATTTAGTCTTAAAAGGGAAAAACAAGTAAAAAACATAAAAAAGCAAAGATTTTATTTTATTACATTAAATTTACTTTATTTTTTATTATTACATTAATTTTAAATTTATCAAAAACTATTTATCAAAATAGTTCTAGTTCTGCATGTAGGAGCTTGGAGTCACTATTTCATCCTAACAACAAATACAAAGCAGAAAAGACTAGACAATCAGCAACTCTTCCTGGATCAATAAGAAAGGGAAGGACACAGGGCAAACTGTTGTCTCCTAGATTAGAGACACAAACAACAGAAACTGTTATAGCAATGAGAGCTGGAGTAGGAAACATAAACCATAATTAATGAATTGTTGGAGTCTCAATACAGGCAATTTGGAAAGTTAAAAACTGTCCAAGGGAAACCAGCCATGGGGGGTTGGAGGGATAGAGAGTCCAAAAATTATTGTCAGGTTTACTTCCAGCAGATTCCCTAGTAAATAACTGAGAAAAATCCCCTCAGGTTTCTGGCAGAGATGGAAGATTGGGGGAGCCAGGTGGTGGGTATTATGGAGGGCATGCATTGCATGGAGCACTGGGTGTGGGGCATAAACAATGAATTCTGTTATGCTGAAAAGAAATAAAAAAACAAAAACAAAACAAAAAAGCAAATGGACAGGGAAAAAAATTACCACACTGATACATATCAAAAGAGAGATTAGCTCTATCAATTTCGAATAGAGCAGACATCAAATTAAGGAAAGTTATTACAGATAGGGAAGTGCATTACATAATGATAAAAGGGTCAGTTCTCCAAAATTTCATAAAATTATTCATGCACATACAACTAAAACAGAACATTAAACTGCATGAAGCAAAAATTGATAGAACTACAAAGAGAAATAGAAGAGTCCAACTCATAGTTGGAAATTGACACCTATCTCTGAAAAATAAATCGATCAGGCAGAAAATCAGTAAGAACATAGTTGAACTCAATAACACTATTAGTCAACACCATCAGATATAAACAACATCTATCACCTACTTTGTCTAATAACAGAACATAAATTCTTCTTAAGCTTAAATGGGGCATTCACCAAGATACACCACATTTTTTGCCATAAAATACACCTTAACAAATTTGAAAAGATATAAATCATACAGTGATTGCTCTCAGACCATAAGGAAGAAAACAAGAATTTAATAACAGAAAGATAATAAGAAAATTCCCAAGTGCATAGATATTTAAAAATACTTCTAAATAATGCACAGGTAAAAGTATAAATCTCAAGAGAAAAATTTTTTGAACAAAATGAAGATTAAAATACAACTTACCAAAACTTTGTGGGATATAATGAAAGCAGTGCTTAGAGAGAATTTTTTTTAAAGATTTTATTTATTTATTTATTTGACAGACAGAGATCACAAGTAGGCAGAGAGGCAGGCAGAGGGAGAGGGAGAAGTAGGCTCCTCACTGAGCAGAGAGCTTGAAGCGGGGCTCAATCCCAGGACCGCGGAATCACCACCCAAGCCAAAGGCAGAGGCTCAACCCACTGAGTCACCCAGGTGACCCTAGAGAGAAATTTATAGCAATGACTGAATATATTAGAAAGGAGATCTAAAATTCAAGTTTCTACCTTACTAAAATGAAAAAGGAAGAGCAATATAAGTTTCAAGCAAGCAGAGGAAAAAGAAATAATAAGTATTAGAGCAAAAACCAATGAAACTTAAAAGGGGAAGTCAACAGAGAAAATCAACGAAACCAAGAGCATATTCTTTGAAAAGTTTAATAAAATCAATAAACCTCTAGCAAAGCTAAGAAAAAAAGAGAAAGGGCACAAATTTCTGATATAAGAAATGAAAAAGAGAATATCACTAAGATCCCATTAAGAGAGAATAAAAGAATACTATGAATAACTCTATGTCCACAAATTTGATAACCTAGATGAAATGGAAGAATTCCTTTAAAAACAGAATCTGCTGAAACTCACGCAAAAAAAAAAAAGGCAATCAGAATAAGTGTATATCTACTAAGGAAAGTGAATCAATAATTAAAAGCCAACCAAAACAAAAAATTCGAGGTCATGAGTTCACCACTGAATTCTACCAAACACTGAAGGAAGACATTATAGAATTCTCTACAATCGCTTTCAAAAAATAGGAGCAGAAAGAATACTTACTAACTCAGTGTATATGGTCAGCATTACCCTAATACCAAAAGCTGACAGACATTACATAAAAAGGAAACTACTGACATGAATATAGATGGAAAAACTCAAAAGACTGTTAGCAAATAAAATGCAAAAGAGTATTTAAAAATTATGTGCAAAATTTACTCCAGGTATTCAAAATTCATTTAACATTTGAAAATGAATTACTGTATTCCATCATATCAACAAGCTAAAGAATAAAAAACATGATCATATCAAGAGATGCAGAAAAACATTTGATAAAATCCAACACCAGTTCATAGTAATAGCTCTAAGTTAAATCAGAATAGAATAACATTTTTGCAACACAAGAAAGTCTATACAAAACACCCCTATGCTAGGGGCACCTGGGTGGCTCAGAGGCTTAAGCCTCTGCCTTGGGCTCAGGTCATGATCTCAGGGTCCTGGGATAGAGTTCTCAGAGGGGAGCCTGCTTCCCCTTCTCAGTGGGGAGTCTGCTTCCCCCTCTCTCTGCCTGCCTCTCTGCCTACTTGTGATCTCTCTCTCTGTGTGTCAAATAAATAAATACATAAAATCTTAAAAAAACCCTACACTTAACATCATATCTGCTGGTAAGAAACTTAAGGCTTTTCCATTAATATCATACACTGGACAAGAACATCCCTCTTACCACTCCTTTTCAACATTGTACTGGAAGACTACTTAATACAATCAGGGGAAAAAAAGGAAATTAAAGTATACAGATTGGGAGGAAAGACATAAAACTGTCTTTGTTTGTAGATAACAGAATAGTCTATATAAAAAATCTGAAAGAATCAACAAAAACCCTCCTAAATTAATAACTAATTATTGAAGTTTGTAAGAACAATATGGATGGAACTAGAAGGATAATGCTAAGTGAAATAAGTGAGTCACAGAAAGACAAATACCATATGATTTCACTCATGTGTGGAATTTAAGAAACAATAAATGAGCAAAGGGGAAAAAAAAAGAGTGACAAACCAAGAGTTTTAATTATAGAAAACAAACCGATCAGAGGGAAGGGAAGTGGAAGAATGGGTTAAGTAGGTGATGGGGATTAAGGAGTGCACTTGTCATGATGAGCACCAGGTATGTATGGAAGTGTTGAATCACTCTATTGTACACCTGAAAGTAATATAACACTGTGTATTAACTGGAATAAGAACTTAGAAAAGAAAAAATGAGTATGGCCTAAAGATTAGGGGGGAAAAATGAGGGGTTAAGATTTTCAAATCACTATCCCATGACTTCTACAATGGACAAGTGTATGTTACTATCTGACCTGCTTATTCTGTGTGGTGGTCAGCAGATTGTGTCCATCTTAGGAGAAGCCAAGTGCAGAAGCAGATGAACAGCAGACCCCTCAGGTAAAGAGAGAGTGCTGAGAGGAACCAATTCAAGAAGAGTAACCAAATTCAAAGGCAGTCTCCTCAAACCCTTATTGATATGTTACAAAGCTGTCTCTCGCGAGGACACAAAATTCCATGGAAAAAAAGATGTTATAAAATAAAAAATAAGGGTTGAAATGATTATGTTATGTGATCATTTTTAGAATGGCTAGAGTCTTTGTCCCACAAAGAATGTATATATAAGAAATTAAATCCATAAACACATGAAATTAAACCAAATTACCCTTAAATCCTAAACAACCTTGAAGCTTTGAGTTCTAGTCAGTTAGGAAATGCCCAAGGCAGATAGCACACAAATATTTATATTTTCCCTGAACTCATGAGTAACAAAAAGTAACTATTCTCACTTTAAAAAAAACACAAAACTTCAAGAGTAAAAGGAGAGTTTTTATATGTGATTGAACTTACATTTTTATCAGCTTAAAACAGATTGTTGTATCTCTAACATGTTTTGTTAACCTCATAGTAACCACAAAGAAAAAACCTATAGTATATACACAAAAGACAAAGAGAAGGGAATTAAAGCATACCATTATGGTAAACCACCAGTTCACAGAAAAGACAGCAAAAGAGTAAGAAAGGTACAGGGAACTACAAAACATCCAGAAAACAATAAATAAGATGTAATTATCCTTTAGAATCCTTTCTGCCATTAGTAAGTCCTGAACTATCAATAATTACTGTAAATGTAAATGGATTGAATTCTCCAATCAAAAGATGTAAGTGGAATCAATTCTCTAATTTCTCTTTCTGTATTTTCATTGTTAGTGTATAAGAAAGCCACTGATTTCTGTACATTGACTTTGTATCCTGCCACGTTACTGAATTGCTGTATGAGTTCTAATAGTTTGCGGGTGGAGTCTTTGGGGTTTTCCATATAAAGTATCATGTCATCTGCGAAGAGAGAGAGTTTGACTTCTTCATTGCCAATTTGGATACCTTTTATTTCTCTTGGTTGTCTGATTGCTGTTGCTAGGACTTCTAATACTAGTTGAACAAGAGTGGTGACAGTGGGCATCCTTGTCGTGTTCCTGATCGCAAAGAGAAGGCTGTGAGCTTCTTCCCATTGAGGATGATGTTTGCTGTGGGTCTTTCATAGATAGATTTGATGAAGTTCAGGAATGTTCCCTCTACCCTATACTTTGAAGCATTTCAATCAGGAACGGATGCTAGATTTTGTCAAGTGCTTTTTCTGCATCAATTGAGAGGACCATGTAGTTCTTCTCTCTTCTCTTACTGATTTATTCTATCACATTGGTTGATTTGCGAATGTTGAAACACCCTTGTAACCCAGGGATGAATACCATCTGGTCATGGTGGATGATCTTTTTAATGTGCTGTTGGATCCTGTTTGCTAGGATCTTGTTGAGAATCTTAACATCCATATTCACCCGTGATATTGGTCTGAAATTCTCCTTTTTGGTGTGGTCTTTGCCTGGTTTGGGGATCAGGGTAATGCTGGGTTCATAAAAAGAGTCTGGAAGTTTTCCTTCTGCTTCAATTTTTTGAAAGCGCTTCAAGAGAATAGGTGTTATTTCTTCTTTGAAATTTTGGGAGAAGTCCCCAGGAAATCTGTCAGGTCCCGGGCTCTTGTTTTTTGGGGAGGTTTTTTGATCACTGCATCAATCTCGTTATTAGATATCGGTCTATTCAGGTTGTCAATTTCTTCCGGGTTCAATTTTGGGAGTTTATATTTTTCCAGGTATGCATTCATTTCATCTAGTTGCTTAACTTATTGGCATATAACTGTTGATAATAGCTTCTAATAATTGTTTCTACTTCCTTGGTGTTAGTTGTGATCTCTCCCTTTTCATTCATAATTTTATTAATTTGAGCTAACTCTCTTTTCTTTTGGATTAGTGTGGCCAATTGTTTATCGATCTTTTTTAAAGATTTTATTTAATTATTTGACAGAGAGAGAAAAAGACCACAAGTAGGCAGAGAGGCAGGCAGAGAGAGAGTGGGGGAAGCAGGCTCCATGCTGAGCAGAGAGTCCAATGCTGGGCTCAGTCCCAGGACCTCGGGATCAGGACCTGAGCTGAAGGCAGAGGTTTTAACCCACTGAGCCACCCAGGCACCCCTGGTTTATTGATCTTATTGATTATTTCATAAAACCAGCTTCTAGTTTCATTGATACATTCTACTATATCTCTAGTTTCTACCTCATTGATCTCTGCTCTAATCATGATTATTTCCCCTCTTGGTTGTGGAGTTGGTTTAATTTCTTGTTGATTCTCCAGTTCTTTAAGGTGTAGAGACAGCTGGTGTATTCTGAATTGTTCAATTGATTCCATTCACTATAGCACCAAGAACCGTAAGATACCTGGGAATAAACCTAACCAAAGAGGTAAAGGATCTGTACTCGAGGAACTACAGAACACATGAAAGAAATTGAAGAAGACACAAAAAGATGGAAGACCATTCCATGCTCTTGGATTGGAAGAATAAACATTGTTAAAATGTCTATACTGAAAGGGGGGGACAAGATGGCAGGGAACTAGGAGGAGGCGCCATTTCAACCTGTCCCTTAAAGTGAGCTGATTACCTACAGGAACTCCGATCACCCATGAAATCAGCCTGAGATCAGAATTCTACACATCTGGATCTCTATGGGGGCAGAAGACGCCAGTGGGCAGGTAAAGCAGAGTGGGAATGACAGACTGGTATCAGAAGATAAACAAAAGGGGGAGGGAGCCACCAGAAGCAACCCATTGGAAAGTAATACCCCAATACGAGAGCCTCCTGCATCTGGGGACCAGCATTAACTTGACGTCTGGTAGAAAGCACTCAAAAAGAACAAAGGATCACGGGGGGAAACTGTGGGAATTGGATCGGTTAGGGACAGGGGCTTAAGTCCCCCACCAAGGACAGACACCCATGGCGCTGAGCCAGAGAAAGTACAGCGGAGAACCAGGTCTTGGTCCCTGAGCCGTAAGGAGACCTCCTAAGAGCGCTTGGCATGCGGGAGGGGCTGGGACCCTCGCATGGCAGAAACAGCCTTTTTACAGTCCCCACGCATACGCTGCACTATGAGAGTCTGAGACATGCCCCACACCTTTCCATGAGAGAGGTGCACAGAAGCAACAGCCCGGCGCTCTTGGACTGGGAAAGTCTGAGCACTCACAGCCTGGGCCAGCGGGAAAAATCTCAGGGTGCGATCGCTGCTTGGAACCTCTGGCGGTTTGGAGCTGCCTAGACAGCCGCTGCTGTTGTGGTTTTGAGTACAAGCAGGACACACAGGTATCCCCAGAGATTGTGGCTGGGAACCTGCTCTGCAGCACCCAGAGGGGAACGGACTGGGGCTTCTCTCTGGGAGGGAGGTCTGGGTGCAGTTTGCTTTCCTCTAAACCTCCAAGAACCATCGGGAGCTGCCAAGGGGAGAGAAAAAAATGAACAGACATAAAAACCTCCAGGGAAGAAAAGCCTGAAGGGCCACTTTCCTCAGAGCCCACACCCTTGAGTGGGGTGGGAGGACTTAACTCAGGAAACACTGCCTGAAAACCCACGCAGCAGGCCCCTCCCCAGAAAGCCAATGGGGAAATAAAAACAAAAAACAAAACAAAACAGAGAAGAGAACAATCACTACTACTTCATAGATACAACATTTAATTTTTAATTCGTTCCCACTATTCTGCTTCATTTTTTAATTTTTAAAAAATTTTTATATAGATGTTTTTAGCCTATTTACCATCACAGTGAGATGTCCAGTACATCAAATTCCATAATAACCTTTTAACCTGAACTTTTTGATACATATACCCATGTTTTTCTTTTGCTTTTCTATGTTTTAAATTTTTTTTAAATTTTACTTTAGTTTAGATCATTCTTTTCTTTATTTTTATTTGCTAATATTCACATAGAGTTAAACTTCAAGGTAATCCGCTTTCCCCAATCAATGCTACCCCTATAGGTAAACCAATTTTTAATCCCCTGTTATCTTAGGAAAGTTGTGTCCTTTAAAAAAAATATCAAGATACATCCAGGAAGAATCAAAATAAACGTCTTGGCCCACACTGAGAATTTACAACCATTCTCCCACCTTGTTCTACTGCCAGTATTTCTGTATATTTGTGTTTGTCCTGGTAGTAAATGAATCTTATACTTGTGGTTCTTTTTTTTAATTAATTAATTAATTTTTTAATTTCTTTACAGCGCAACAGAATTCATAGTTTTACACCACACCCAGTGTTCCATGCAATGCGTGCCCTCCCTAATACCCACCACCTGGCTACCCCAACCTCCCAACACCTGCCCCTTCAAAACCCTCAGGTTATTTTTCAGAGTCCATAGTCTCTCATGGTTCATCTCCCCCCCAATTTCCCTCAAATCCCATGTCATCCGTGTTATTTGTTATGCTCCGCAAATAAGTGAAACCATATGAGAATTAACTCTCTCTGCTTGACTTATTCCACTCAGCATCATCTCTTCCAGTCCTGTCCATGTTGCTACAAAAGTTGGGTATTCATCCTTTCTGATGGAGGCATAATACTCCATAGTGTATATGGACCACATCTTCTTTATCCATTCGTCTGTTGAAGGGCATCTTGGTTCTTTCCACAGCTTGGCGACCGTGGCCATTGCTGCCATAAACATTGGGGTACATATGGCCCTTCTTTTCACCACATCTGTTTCCATGGGGTAAATACCCAGTAGCGCAATTGCAGGGTCATAGGGAAGCTCTATTTTTAACTTCTTGAGGAATCTCCACACTGTTCTCCACAGTGGCTGCACCAACTTGCATTCCCACCAACAGTGTAAGAGGGTTCCCCTTTCTCCACATCCTCTCCAACACACGTGTTTCCTGTCTTGCTGATTTTGGCCATTCTAACTGGTGTGAGGTGGTATCTCAATGTGGTTTTCATTTGAATCTCCCTGATGGCTAGTGATGATGAACATTTTTTCATGTGTCTGATCGCCATCTGTATGTCTTCATTGGAGAAGTGTCTATTCATATCTTCTGCCCATTTTTTGATGTGATTATCTGTTTTGCATGTGTTGAGTTTGAGAAGTTCTTTATAGATCCTGGATATCAACCTTTTGTCTGTACTGTCATTTGCAAATATCTTCTCCCATTCCGTGGGTTGCCTCTTTGTTTTGTTGACTGTCTCCTTTG
>PISX010035134.1:0-13254 GCA_004024625.1 Mellivora capensis
TCTTTCTTTCTTTCTTTCTTTCTTTCTTTCTTTCTTCCTTTCTTTCTTTTTCTTTTGATTTTATTTATTTATTTGACAGAGGGAGAGAAAACGTGCAGAAGTGGGGGGAGTGGCAGGCAGAGGGAGAGGGAAGAGCAGGCTCCTCACTGAGCAAGGAGCCCGATGCAGGCTTGATCTCAGGACCCTGACATCATGACCTGAGATGAAAGCAGACTCTTAACTGACTGAGCCACACAAGTGCCCCAATCTTGCTCATTCTTTTAAGAGATATTTATGTTGCCTAGTTTGTGGTATTTACAAAATTTATTTTCTGTTGAAATTGCCACTCATACATTTGCAGATATATACTAATTCAGAATATTTAAATTATTTATTCAATAAAATAAGGAAATGTTTACCAGAAAAAGTTGTAGAAAAACTGAAGTAATGTATGTCTGGTAGGATGGTTGTTTATGATTGCCTCTGGCTGTTGACCAATTTTGCCTCAGTTTAACAAATTCATTTCGGCATTCTTGATTGCCCGAGTATGTGTCCACTCTGTGAATTCTTCAAACCAGCATAACATCTCACTGGTTCCCTCACAAATTAATCCAGGTGAATAAAATCTTTGACACTTAAATTAATTACTTTTTCTATAAGTTCCTTTATTAATAAAGCAAAGCATATAAAAGGACAAGTTCCCCAAATGATCCATATGAATAAAAGTGCAAATGCATTCTAACCTGAAAAAGAAAACAAATGGCAGGCACATGTTTGGGGCATAGAAATTTTTTTTTGTTTTTTTTTTTAACATCCTAATTTTATTTTTTTCAGTGTTCCAAGATTCATTGTTTATGTATCACATCCAGTGCTCCATGAAGTACATGCCCTCCTTAATACCCACCACAAGATTCACATTTTTTAAAAAAATTATTATTTCATTTCTTTTCAGCGTAACAGAATTCATAGTTTTTACACCACACCCAGTGCTCCATGCAATGCGTGCCCTCCATAATACCCACCACCTGGCTCCCCCAACCTCCCACCCCGCTACCCCTTCAAAACCCTCAGGCCATAGAAATTTTAATCACACAACTGTTGCAACTGAACCACATTTGACTAATTCTTTTTGTTTGTTTTTTAGTTAGTCGCCTTACAGTACAAGACTACTTCTTTGGTCTCTTATTGGAACAAACCATGCTGACTGCCGCTGATAGACTGTGTCATTATACACAGTTTGCGGTCAGAATACATATTTAAAATAACCATAAAATAAGAGGAATGTTTTAAAGTTACGTGACAGAATCAAGGCAGATTTTTTTTTAAAAAGGAAAAGATGCTAAAAATATTCCTGAATGGCTGATACTTCAAAACCAGCTTATATAAAATTTAGCTGCACATTTTAATGTATTCTGTGTATGCAAGCACATACTCTTCACCTGCTCCCGATTCACACTTGCTTTACCCCCAACAAATCATGTGCTCTGTGTGTGTGTGTGTGTGTGTGTGTGTGTGTATAAACAGTAGTGTCTAAGCACAGACAGGAGGTTTTGAAAAAATTAACAAACACCACGATGAAAACACCGAACTTCCCTCCCACCAAAGGACAAAAGAATTGTGAGGCATTCCATTCATAAATATCGCAGTCTGATAAAACACACACACACACACAAGCTTCATACGCACACATACAAACACACACTCAAAGTCTATATGAAATTTGGTCACTTTACTAAATCATTAAAATAATAAAAGTAATGAAGACATGATTGTAATTCTTTCAAAGCAGTAAAGGCCAGGGACAGTTGGAAAAAGATGTTCATGTATAAGTATAACATGTCAGTGCCACCAAATTATCTTACAAGACTATCACCAGATAGTACTCAAGGATATTCTACTGACATTGACTTTGGTCTGATATGTCTTTACTGGTCCACTGCCATTAGGACTGAACTACTGAAAGGACCGTAGATATTGGGCAGTTCAATGGGGCTCTCCTCCTCTTTAGTCCTACACTGAGAATGTTCCTAGGGCCATCGACTCACTTTACAAATGGCAGTTTAGGAAGATATTGACAAAACTCTCAAGAGACTGTAGCTAATAGTCATCCCAATGGCAAATACTCTGTTTCTAGCCTGGAATGAAATATAACCCATCTTTACAAATATAACCCATCTTTACAAATCTGAGTTGAAAAAGCACTGAACTCCCAACTTCTGCAGTCCCTCATTTTCTAGTACTTGTTCTAAACACAGCCTTCCTTTTTCTAGTGAAATATCGGCTTGCCTCTATGGAATTGCCCATTCTCTCACATTTCTGGTACCAACAGTGCTTTGTTTTACTATTCTGTTGTTTGGTAGTTCTAAGAGGATCTACTTAAAGAATCTTGGTGTTCACAGGTTTAATATTTAGGGGTATGAAAAAGTGTTGGAAACTATTGATAATAAAGTGTTGGTGGCAATGGAAATATTTTGAGTAATCAGAGAAGTTTTTTTTTTTTTAATGTATCATATTCAGTGAATGCACAGCAGACGGTATTTCATTTCAAGGCTTGTTACCTGAAGAATTGTTCCTCGGGGAGATGTTGGCAGTTCTCTGCAACATATCGCTGTTAATGGAGCACGAGCAGAGCATGGCCAAATAGTTACTGCCCTGCTCATCTCAGGGGGCCCTCATTTCTCTCTGTCTTACATGCAGTCTTTCTGAAATCTGTTTACTTAATCAATGTAAGGAACATATGGAATCATACAAGGTAGTTTAAGAAACAGATCCTCATAAGTAGCCAAATTTAGTTGATCATTATTCCAACAAAATTAATTCTATTTGAGGCTCATAGATAATGATAGTCATTAGTATTATTTGCCAAATATTCCTGTTTCTGCCCCCATTCTGGGCACATAGTAGGCTCACACTTCCATATTCTTTTATTACTAGGAAGGAAATCATGTGGCCAGTTTTGCCCAACGAATCATGAGTAAAATGATATGTGTCATCCCTAGGTTAGAACTCTTAGTTTTCACAGGGAGACCCTCAGAAATTTCTCTCCCTGTGTATGACGATGGATAATTTTAAGATAAAATTAATGGCTAAATCCAACCTAAATCCCCCCACCCTGACCCCACTGCCTCCAAATGGATATGAAACACAAACAAGGAGTAACCTTTGTTGTTTTAAGCCACTGAGCTTTTGGGGTTGATTTTTAATCCAGGTCACTCCATCCTACCCTCACTGGTGTCTATACTCATGAAGAAGCAGAGTTATAAATTACTAGTTGGTTCGTAGGTAGCTCTATTTTTAATTTCTTACGGAATCTCCACACTGTTTCCAAAGTGGCTGCACCAACTTGCATTCCCACCAACAGTGTGAGGGGTGTTCCCCTTTCTCCACATCCTCTCCAACACTTGTTTCCTGTCTTGTTAATTTTGGCCATTCTAACTGGTATAAGGTGGTATCTCATTGTGGTTTTTATTTGAATTTCCCTGATGGCTAATGGAGCACTGGGTGTAGGGTGTAAACAATGAACCTTGGAACACTGAAAAAATAAAATTAAATTAAAAAAAAAAGAAAAAAAACTGGAAAAAAATTATTAGTTGAATGTTACAGGAGAAGGAAAACACCTTGGGGTTGAGGGCATATCTGACCACAGAGACCGCGGGACATCTCTCTTCACAATCTTTACTTGGCTCAGACTGGCAGTGAGATTCCTTAAATAGTGACATTCTTCAGCACAAAGTGTGCTGCTAATAACATGCTTTTCAGATAGCTTGCCAGTAGGACTCTATGCAAAAGACAACATCGTAAGGCCTAAAAATAGTGTGGTTAAAATATGTTGATGCCCTCACGTGAACTGTCTGTAATTCTAAATGTAATTCAGCTCATCACACTCAACACAATGATGGAGACAATCATCATGTAAGATACATCTTTTTACTCAGGAGCTCAAAATTGTAAGTAAAAAAAAAAAAGCACTTATTTTTTTAACTATGTTGTGCTGTGTATTTAAATACATTTCTCAACGAATCCTTAAAACTTTGTGGAGCAGGCGTTGTGATCTCCCTGAATTGGTGATACGGACAATTTGTTGCATTTATGTGCAAAGTATTGGGCTACATCCTTAATATATATTGATTTAACTATTTACCAATGCAAGTCCACGAAGAGGAAGTGGCGTCTCAGAGGGTTTAAGGAGAATTTCCAAAGACACACACTAGTAAGTGACAGATATGGGTTTCATATCGAGGTCTAATTTCCAAGTTTGTAATTGCTCAGCGAGGTGGTGGGTGTTATGGAGGGGTTAGCATTAGGAATTTAACACCCATTTGGAAGATGATCAACATTTTTTTGATACAAAACTGAGAAAAACTCTAGCCAAGTTAATTACACGTAGCCAGTAAGTTCTTTTTGTAAGAAACTATTCCTCCCAGTTTTTCCCCATTGTCCTCTGTTCCAACCGTAGCCTCTATTCAGTGGTACCTCATGATTGTTGGGGGTCTACGTGATTAGGAACCTGGCTGGAATGTCCTTTCTTTGACTTTCCTATCTAGATAACTTGTATTTATTCTTCCAACTCAGTTCAAATATCAACTCTTCAAGAAACCCTTTCCCACCCACCCCAGGCAAGTTCATCAGTTTCTCTATGGGACCAGCAAAGCACTTTGCTCCCACTTACAGCATCAACTTCATTGTGTTAGAACTTAGCTGTTCATAGGTCTCTCTTTTCTGCAAAACTGGGAGCAGGGCCAAAACGTCTTAAGGATTGTTCCTGCGACTTGCATAGTGCTTGGCACATGCAAAATGCTCCAAGATGTTTGAGGCGAAGGAGAAAAATTTTCTCCCCTTCAGATAGAAATCGCCAGTCCAAAATGTTAACTCAGTCATAAGATACAGACACAGCGGTCCCATCACAATAACTTGTGCCTTTGATAACTGGATTTTAGCAAGTGTTCCACTGAAACAAAACAGGCAGTCCTCCAGCAGGATTTTGACACAAATACCTAGGTAAGCAGCACTGGTATTTTGAGCATCTTGTCATCTCCCACTTGTCTCCAGAGCGATGTAGAATGAGCTCTGTGCTGGCACTGAGGGTGTTTTAGGAATTTAAGTTCTGGGAGCTACCACTGCTGTTGGCCTTTCTGTCCCCAGACACCTTCGGAACAGACCCTCTGCACTGTGAGGTGTCCTGATTCAGAGCAAATCAAGACAGATGGCATAGTCCTTGTATGGGATTTTGATAAATAAGCTTCATAGCGCTTGGTTAAAGGGACACTTTTCTCCATTGTTGCATGAATATTCATGAAGATCAAGGCACACTCTCTCTCACACACACACACATACACATACACACACAGAGTCTTTGCTTAGAAGAAAAAATATACAGCAAGAATAAGAAAACCACACACATCTACTGTCATTTGCTTTGGACACATTCCTAGAAAATTTTGCTTCCATTTATTACTTTTTTCCCATCCAGACCGGCCCAATTTAAAACCTATCTGGTCCAAAGAAGTTCTTCCACTGCTCAACCACAGTTTGCAATAGAAGGCAGACCCTGAGTCGCTCTTTCCAGGGGTTCAATATTCACCATTGTCAATATTTTCCCCAGTGATTGCCAATTATGATAATACGACACTGCCAAAATTCATTTATCAGTCATCTGTGAGTTCCCCCCCTTGTAGGCCAATCTGTTTATATGCTCATATTCCAGTAATAGAGAACATACGGATTGACTCATTCTGCTGTAGCAGTTCAGAATCAACAGTTTGCCTAAACTTAGCTAATTAAACCTTAAAATAAGATAGCTGATTAATTCTCTGCACACAGGGCAGAACGAAGTATTATCACAATCCTAACAGCTATGATGGTTTATTTTTTGTTGATGGCTCTTCGTTCCTGCACTCGCAGTTTTAGATAGGAAGTATGTTTTGGAGGGTATTTACTCTGTTCAGCATTAAAAATGTGCCCCTGAAATGCGCTGACTTATCGGCATTTTAATGTTACAACACATATGTGCATATTGCCACAGCTCAAGTTCCCTGATAACCAAAATTAGGAGAAGATGAGATTTTGCACTTTTACAAGTTGAGGTTTATGTATTTGCAGATATATTTGTGTATTATATTTATATACATAGTAAAAAAGATGAAAGACGTGGTTAGTGTCTTCTGTTGTCTAATAAAAATTCATATGAGATCTTGCTATATCATTTGGATTATCAAAGCCGCATTGCTTAAACAACTTTAATAGTTAAAGTAAAACAGCAGCAAGCTGGGTGTAAGCATGTCCATATTATGGGCCCAGAGAAATTCGAGTGTGAGATTTTGGAAACTTTACCTTTGTAAAATTCTGTCTTCATAGCTTTAAAATGAGAGGACTGAACTCAAAATGCTGCTTAATCATGTCTTTCTCCCCCCCTCTTTATCCTCATCTTCTCTTTCTTCATCTTGCCATTGAATTGTGAGAGCGAGTAAAACTCTATGCATCCACGTAGAACTAGAGGAACAGAAATCCTCCCAGCTCACTCCCAGGGCCATTGCATGTATATTCTCTCCCCTCAACTTGCCCAGTGTGAGTATGCCTAGAAATGTTATTTGGCCCAAAGTGGCAAAATCTGCTAACTGCACATTTCTGCCAGGCCTTTGATAAGTGGATGGATTTGAAACAGGAGCTCACTTCTTTTTTTTTTTTTTTAAGATTTTATTTATTTGAGAGAGAGAGAGAGAGAGAAAGTGCACAAGTGAGCTGAGGGACAGAGAGAGAATCAGACTCTCAGCTGAGCAGGAAGTCCGACCCGGGGCTCTATCCCAGGACCCTGAGATCATGACCTGGGCATAAAGCAGATGCTTAACTGACTGAGCCACCCAGGTACCCCAGGAGCTCAATTCTTTTTCAGATTTCTCTCTGGACATAGCTTAGAAACCAGATGATGACCAAACTGATGACTACATGAATGCAACTAACATTGTAAGGGGTTTTCCTCTTTTAGGCAGGGGTCTGCCCGGATTCTGTTGCATATAGGGGAAATGTTATTTTTTTAATATGTGGAACTAGGTTACCCTGTTTCCAAGACTAAATGTATGTTTTGGGGAGGTGTTTTTGTCTGCATGTGTATTTGATTCATTGACCAGTATGGCTTGTTCTTTTCTGGATATCACACTGTGGGGCGATTTCAAAGGGGTTCACAGTCTTAGAGTCAAAACCACTCTGAACCATCTTGTTAAAGAGCCAACAATGGGTAAGCTACACTGAATTAATCAGTCTTCTGAAATTGCATTGTGGGGGATTTTATATCCCACAATTATCTCATGGGGAAAGGAGATGATGAGTTCTGGTACAACTTAATTTCTGTCTCTGAATCTCCATACGGTTCTAGTGGTGGACAACTTGACCTTAGTCATTTCTGTATGTCTTCCTTTCCCAATCCCATAATCTCAGATTTGTGAAGTGCTATCATGCCCACAGAGTATGGGGGTGGCGGAAGAGCCTAGGTGGTGCCTGCTCTTTTGTCCTCTGAAGTGATGGCTGAGAACCCACCATCCTTTACAGTGTGGTCCCTTCAGATCTCCCTTGATTCCATGCCTTGGTTCCGGGAAATAAAATATATCAATAAACTGCCATTGCTCCCATTTCCCTCAGAGGGACTTGCCACCTTCTCAGCAGTGCTATGAGAAATCAGGCCTTAGTTCATCTTGCCCTGAGACACATACATTTCCCTCACCTGGGCTCTCTCCCACTCCTCTTTTCTCTCTTTCTTTTGCTTCCCTCTCTTTCTTTTCCCTTATCTCCTTTTCTTCCTCTGCTCCCTAGTCCAGGGGAGTCTGCTGGGTTTGAACAGACTAGAAAACATCGGATAGTTTCACACCAAGTATTTAACAGACATCTCAAACTTCACACGTGAAAATCAAGGCTTCTGAGTTTAGTTCCTCAAACTGCTCCTTCTTCCATGTTTCCTATCTCACACAATGACACTTCCTCACATTCAGAATTCAAAAACTTGGAATCATCTGTGATTATTTGCTTGCCCTCATTCTCCTTATGCCAAGTCTTCACCCGTTTCACTCTTAAATCCAATCTTTATCTTTCCCTGGGTTTGTTTTGTATCATGGCTGGATGGCCCTGGCTCTGGACAATAATAACATCACTTCCTCACTTCATCCCTCCAGCAAAGAGACAATAGTGGCTTTCTGCTATACTAACCTCTGCAATGTCTTGTCACCCTATATTGGCTTCTTGGCTCTTCCATCACTTGCGTAAATAATTCCTCCTTTAATTTCCTTCCTTGCATCTTATTGGCCAGAGTTGATTCCCAATGCCGGTGCTTAAGCATAGCAAGGGGAATGGAATGAAACAGTTTGCTTACACTAGTCCACTTTCATCTTCTGGGACTGGGGAATGCCCATGAAACTCTTAGTCATTTTCCCATTTTACATATTTATCCCCAGCAGCTTTCTTTTTTACTATTCCTTAATCAAAAGAAGAAAAAGATAAAGTAATCCAATTCTGTTTATTTCTCTACATATTTGGAGGTATTACTAAGTATTCTGAGAATTTTTTCTACTCACTCAAGCCTTCTGGGAGTGGCAGTGAGATTAGAAACGGAGACTTGCTCTGCTTTTGTATTTGCTGAAGAATTTTATCTTCCCTTGGTTGTCATTTCTTGAAATATATTGCATTAGGTTATGTCCTTTTTTGTTGTGGGTGAGAAAAAAAGCTATTTTTAAAAATACTTTCCTCATTTTGGGTTTTTTTTTTTTTTAAGATTTTATTTACTTATTTAGAGACAGATGATTTAGGGGGAGGGGCAGAGGAGGAGGGACAGAGAGACTCTCAAGCAGACTCCACACTGAGCACACAGAGCCTGATGTGGGGTCGATCTCACCACCCAGAGATCATGACCTGAGCTGAGATCAAGAGTCGGGTGCTCAACTGACTAAGCCACCCAGGCACCCTTACTTTTCTCATTTTGTATTAGAAATTTGTATTAGAAAAATAATCTCTACATCCAACATGGGACTTGAACTCATAACCTGGAGATCAAGGGTGGCACACTCTACCAACTGAGCCAGCCAGACACCACTCTGTGAGGAAATTTTTATTGACCATCTTAATGCACAAATGAAGTTATTTGATATAAAATTTAATAACAGACAACATTAAACTACATTGCATAGGGTAAATTGCTAAGAGGTAAAACCATAAAGAAAATCAAGGAAGTGAATACATACTCTAAATGTCATGTGGTGCTTACTCTTGAGGGAGAGAGTCATTGTGTTCTGGAAGGAACTCTAGGAGTGTTTCTGGGAATTGGAAATATTCTATTTCCTGATTTGGTGGTGAATACATGATCTTTGCTTTATAATTATTTATTAAACTCTTTACATGTGTTTTATGTATTTTTTCCTAGATGTGTCTACTTCTCTATTGTCATCACCTACTAGCATATAAATTCCATAAATGCAGGAAACATTTCTATCTTGCACCAAAAACTGACTGGCACATATGTGCTTACTTGTTGACTATTTGTTGAATACATGTTTCACCATAACCATCTCTGCCTATGAATACAAATTATCTTTTCTTAAGGTGTCTCTCTCCTAGTGTATCTCCTTAAAGGATTTAAACCAAGGGTCAAGGGATTCTGATGGGGGCAAGACATGTGAGTGATATAAGTGAGTGAAACTTTCCAGCTTGAGAGAAAGATAGTGGGGAGAGCTCTGAAGAAATGGAAAGCATGGGACCAATGTATGGTTGAAACCTCTATAAGGTTCCAGGTGACTGTTTTGTATCATGGCTGGATGGGCATGAAAATAGAAGTCCAGTGTGGCTAGATATTCTAATTTTCCAGAGAAGTCAGAAATTCAGTTTTCTTTTTTAAGATTTTAGTTATTCATTTGAGATAGAGAGAAGGAGAGAGCAGGAACAGGGAAGCAGTGGGAGAGGGAGAAGCAGGCAGGGAGCCCAGACTTGGGGCTTGATCCCAGGACCCTGGGAAGGCAAACACTTAATCGACTGAGTCAACTAGGTGTCCCAGAAATTCAGATATCTATGTGAAATAGGTCTAGTGATTAAATGTTGCCCCAGGTTTTAAAAATTTCTGTGTGAACTCAATAACATATATCTGTAGACCAAATTTAATTCTGGGGTTGCTGGTTTGAGATTTGGCTTAGGATGTAGGAAAGAAACTCCCAGTCAAAAACCTCCTCTGGGACAAAGAAGAATGGAATCAGTTATAAGATTGAACAAAGGGAAGGAAAAGAGGAAAATAAAGGTTAAAAAAAAAGTCAGAATGATATCTCAATATTATCCTGTCACAGGGTTCCTCTGAGTGATAGTCTGTGTGATCTTGTGGCTGTATCAAGGTGCTAAGATCGGTTTTAAAAGGAGCTACAGGGACGCCTGGGTGGCTCAGTTGGTTGGACGATTGCCTTCGGCTCAGGTCATGATCCCGGAGACCCGGAATCGAGTCCCGCATCAGGCTCCCAGTTCCACAGGGAGTCTGCTTCTCCCTCTGACCTTCTCCTCGCTCATGCTCTCTCACTGCCTCTCTCTCAAATAAACAAATAAAATCTTTAAAAAAAAATAAAATAAAAGGAGGTACAAAAGAGTAGTTTTATTTGGGTTTTCTGGATAAAATAAGAAAAAATGGTGTCTTGAAGAAGAGAGGGTAGATGGGAATAGAGGGTCTCCTTTCTTACAAAGCATATATATGAGGAGAAGCATGTGAGGAGAAGCAAAAATCCATTGGAGACAAACTATCAAAGCTCTTAAAGCAGAGGATGCAAAGAGGGTAGGAATTGGGTTGGCTTGGATGTGTGTTGCACACATAGACTGGAGTAGCTTATGCAAGAAAACCAGTCAAATCCCCAAATCATTAAAGAACAACTTTACCGTTTTGGTTTTTTTTTAAACCAGTTACTGTTTTGGTTGATTAGGGAAGTCTTGATCTGTACCTTTAGGTACAAACTATGTCTATTTGATAATTGCAAACACGATTCTACATTTATGTGTTGTCAAGCAGAACAAAACTAATCATCTGCTGAGGCTGTCAGTTCCCACGGGATGATCAGGCTTACTTCTCAAAACCAGAAATTTTCATGATTCTAAATTTTGAATTTGACCTTTCAGATGATAAATGGAAGAAATTCAGCTCTCCCTATGGGACTGGCTCCTGAAATTGCTTTCTAGTTAAGAGATGTCTAGAAGTGCTTTCTTGTGATGGTGAAAAATGCCTGCATAGCCAAACCTACAATCCAATCCGAACCAATGAGATGTGGCTTAAATGATAGTTCAATAATATAAACACTGACAAAATAGAATTTGAATATTGGAGGAGGGAATTTATGAATATACATATTCATATATTTATATATAAATATAAGTAAATATAAATGAATATATGAAAAAGAATGAGGATGGTGGTCATGGGGAGTTGGTGGGCAAGAACCAGAATAAAAACAAGGCATGGAGAGAAAATCGGAAAGAGAAGAATGACTTGGGGATAGAAGGTTAAAGGGAAGAAGAAAAAGAAAATTCCAAATTTAAAAACACAAAACAAAGAAAAGCAGAGAGGAAACTGTGAGAAAGGAAGATAAAAGGCAAGAGAAACAGGATAGGAAGGGTTATAACAGTAGCAGGAAAATGTTTGACCCCAGATCTGGGAAACCTCATAAATTTTGCAAGGAGACGTATGGTTGGAGAAACTGGAGGTCACTCTGCAGAATGTATAGTTGGCACAGAGTTGTTTTTCTTATGTTGTAATGCTGACTTCTGAGTTCTGCTGCCTCCTTTACACTGATTTCTGCTCTAGATAGTAAACAGGTTGAGTTGGTGGGGGGAACTAAGACGCAATCCCCAGTGGACTTGGGTACCTTCATTCTAATTCTCTAAGTGTAGCTTGGACAAAGGAGAGGACATTGACAAGGAGGATCTCCATCTGTGTGGCAAATGCCTTTGAAATAATGCCTTTCACTGGGGAGCACGGACTCTTCACGGGACTCTGGGGCCCTAGGGTCACAGCAGCACAACCAAAACCCACGAATTACAATTGCAAACGCCCATTTCTTAAAATCTTTCTAATTTTATCCTGCTTTTGCTAGAGAGTTTTGAATACATTGTTTGACAGACCCCAGATGGTATTTTGCTGCAATTTTTACCCTGCATCAGGGAGATAGTAGCTCACATAACGGTAAAGAACATTAATAATCTCACCAGTGGATAGGGAAAACTTAAATGCAAGGCAAGAAATAGAAAAAAAAAATAAAAATACCACATAAAAACTTCTGTAAATATAAAACAAGTTTAAAAAGAAGACAACAAGCTGGGGGGTGGGGAATATGGTATTAAATTTACTATATACTCCTCAATTGCCGAAATACTAAATGCTTATGGTAAAAACGTACATGTATATGCACACACACACAAGCAATATAGAGATATCTATGGAAAAGTGCGAGTGACTTTGTCTCTGCCACCATGATCCACTTCTCACTCTGAGAGCAGTTTGTTAATGGTTCTGTGCATGTGTGAAGGCTTTCTCTATGTGCATATGAACATGTATGTCCCGAGGATCTCCACCAGCCCCGCACCACTCTCCCATCACTATAATGGTGACCTCTCACCCTTGTAGGGATAGGGGAGATATTCACTAATGTCGGTTTTCCTAGAGAAGTATCTAGGCAGCAGAATATCTTAATGCCTGGGTTTCTCCTTGGGTCCCATTCATGTTGCTACAGATCACTCTCTGAAGCCCTCCTATAAAATTGGCAGGATGCTATTTGCTCTTCTGCATGAGCCATGGAAGGACTGACGTGAGTTGGCTGCATTTCCCTTTGCTGCCCTGTCTCTTTGTCCTCCACAGCACCTCTGGGTTGTGGGGAGGGGGCGTAATAGATTTTATTCAAGTGGTGAAGCTAGAAGGGAAGTAGGATGCCTTGTGCCAAAGATAACTCATCCCAGGTTCAGCGAAAACAGAAACCAAGAGTTGAAACCTTCAAAGGGATTCAATCTATGGGCAAGATTCAGTCTCCCATAATTTCATATTTTAGATCTCTTGAAAATGCCTTTTAACTTCCACCAGGGAATTTTTTTTTTTTTTTTTAGGAAAACACAAACTGTTATCATTATGATGGTCTTATAATTGAGTTATTTCCAGGAGGCCTTAGCAGGACAATCATTGACAGCTGTTGACCCAAGAAATCCTTCCTACACAACAAGCCAGGGGGGTGAGAATAGGTGGGCCCTCTGAATTTAGCCCCGTTCAGAATATTCCTTACCAACATG
>PISX010035135.1:0-13252 GCA_004024625.1 Mellivora capensis
AAGAGCATCCAGCCATCCAACAGTATCAACGCTTTCGTGAATCTGTCCTCAAGCACACTTTGCTCACAACGTTGGAAGCATTTTCTACATAGCTACACTGTGGGGACGACCTCAGGTCGTGCTATTTCAGTATATGGTTTCGATGCCTAAGAGCCGTAGCCTGCACTTATCTCACAGTATGCAACCGGCCCAGAGTCCCTCCTTGTTCTACCTTCTTTCCTTACCTGGCAAGGTCATGCGCTTCCAATATACGATTTGGAATCCTGAGAGCCATATCACGCATTGAACTCACTAAAGGCAACCGACCCAGAGTCCGTCCTTTGACGATCTTTTTTCATCCACTGGGAAGGTCGTTCTCTACCCACGTAAGTTTTGGAAGCCCAAGAGTTGTCGGCGTCACTTCACTCACAGTATGCTACCAGGGTAGAGTCCTTCCTTGTACTAATTTCTTTGCCCAACAGGAAAGGTCGTGCTCTTCCCATCTAGGTTTTCAAAGCCTAAGAGCTGTAGCCTGCACTTACCTCGCAGTAGGCAATCAGCCCAGAGTCCGTCCTTGGTCTACCTTCTTTCTCAACCGGGAAGGTCGTTCTCTACCCAAGTAAATTTTGGAAGCCTAAGAGAAGCAGGCTTCACTTCACTCACAGTATGCAACCAGTGCAGAGTCCGTCCTTGTCCCGATTCCTTTCCCCAACAGGAAAGGTCGTGCTCTTCCCATATAGGTTTTAAACACCTAAGAGCTGTAGCCTGCACTTAACTCACAGTTGGCAATCAGCTCAGGTTCTGTCCTTGTACTCCCTGCTTTCCCAAACAGAGAAGGTCGTGCTCTTCTTCCATTATAGGTTTTGGAAGCCTAAGAGCCATAGCCTGCACTCATCTCCAAGTTTGCAACCAGCCCAGAGTCCATCTTTATTCTATTTTCTTTCCTCGGCTGGGACCTAACTGCCATGTTTGGGTGTCTGCCTGAAACAGTTTCAATGAACACCCACAGTTCCTTGATCACAGGCGTTGACGGGACTCCTGGCGTTTTCTACACAGTCATTTCCAATAGCATCCAGCCTTCCAACAGTATCAACGCTTTCGTGAATCTGTCCTGAAGCACCCTTCACTCACAACGTTGGAAGCGTTTTCCACATAGCTCCACTGTGGGGATGATCTCAGGTCGTGCTATTTCAGTATATGGTTTGGATGCCTAAGAGCCGTAGCCAGCACTTACCTTACAGTATGCAACCGGCCCAGAGTCCCTCCTTTTTCTACCTTGTTTCGTTACCTGGGAAGGTCGTGCGCTTCCAATATAAGATTTGGAAGCCTGAGAGCCATATCACGCATTGAACTCACTAAAGGCAACCGACCCAGAGTCCGTCCTTTGACGATCTTCTTTCCTCCACTGGGAAGGTCGTTCTCTACCCAAGTAAGTTTTGGAAGCCCAAGAGCCGTCTGCTTCACTTCACTCACAGTACGCAACCAGGGCAGAGTCCGTCCTTGTACTAATTTCTTTCCCCAACAGGAAAGGCCGTGCTCTTCCCATATAGGTTTTCAAAGCCTAAGAGCTGTAGCCTGCACTTACCTCACAGTGGGCAATCAACCCAGAGCCCGTCCTTGTTCTACCTTCTTTCCTCAACTGGGAAGGTCGTTCTCTACCAAAGTAAATATTGGAAGCCTAAGAGACGCAGGCTTCACTTCACTCACAGTATGCAACCACTGCAGAGTCCGTGCTTGTACTAATTTCTTTCCCCAACAGGAAAGGTCGTGCGCTGCCCATATAGGTTTTCAACGCCTAAGAGCTGTAGCCTGCGCTTACCTCACAGTAGGCAATCAGCCCAAAGTCCGTCCTTATTCTACCTTCTTTCCTCAACCGGGAAGGTCGTTCTCTACCAAAGTAAATTTTGGAAGCCTAAGAGCCGTCGGCTTCACTTCACTCACAGTATGCAACCAGTGCAGAGTCCGTCCTTGTCCGAATTCCTTTCCCCAAAAGGAAAGGTCGTGCTCTTCCCATATAGGTTGTAAACGCCTAAGAGCTGTAGCCTGCACTTAACTCACAGTTGGCAATCAGCTCAGGGTCTGTCCTTGTACTCTCTACTTTCCCAAACAGGGAAGGTCATGCTCTTCTTCCATTATTGGTTTTGGAAGCCTAAGAGCCATAGCCTGCACTCATCTCCAAGTTTGCAACCGGCCCAGAGTCCATCCTTATTCTATCTTCCTTCCTCGGCTGGGACCTAACTGCCATGTTTGGGTGTCTGCCTGAAACAGTTTCAATGAACACCCACAGTTCCTTGATCACAGGCGTTGACGGGACTCTTGGCGTTTTCTACACAGTCAGTTCCAAGTGCATCCAACCTTCCAACAGTATCAACGATTTCGTGAATCTGTCCTGAAGCACCCTTCGCTCACAACGTTGGAAGCGTTTTCCACATAGCTACACTGGAGATGACCTCAGGTCGTGCTATTTCAGTATACGGTTTGGATGCCTAAGAGCCGTAGCCTGCACTTATCTCACAGTATGCAACCGGCCCAGAGTCCTCCTTGTTCTTCCTTCTTTCGTTACCTGGGAAGGTCGTGCGCTTCCAATATAAGATTTGGAAGCCTGAGAGCCATATCGCGCATTGAACTCATTAAAGGCAACCGACCCAGAGTCCGTCCTTTGACGATCTTCTTTCCTCCACTGGGAAGGTAGTTCTCTACCCAAGTAAGTTTTGGAAGCCCAAGAGCCGTTGGCTTCACTTCAGTCACAGTATGCAACCAGGGCAGAGTTCGTCCTTGTCCTAATTCCTTTCCCCAACAGGAAAGGTCGTGCTCTTCCCATATAGGTTTTCAAAGCCTAAGAGCTGAGCCTGCACTTACCACACAGTAGGCAATCAACCCAGAGCCCGTCCTTGTTCTACCTTCTTTCCTCAACTGGGAAGGTCGTTCTCTACCAAAGTAAATTTTGGAAGCCTAAGAGCCATCGGATTCACTTAACTCACAGTATGCAACCAGTGCAGATTCCGTCCTTGTCATAATTTCTTTCCCCAACAGGAAAGGTCGTGCTCTTCCCATATAGGTTTTCGAAGCCTGAGAGCTGTAGGCTGCACTGAACTCACCGTAGGCAAGCAGTCCAGAGTCTGTCCTTGTTCTAGGCTCTTCCCTGAACGGGGACGACAGAATCATGATTGGGTGTCCGCCCAAGACAGTTTCCATGAACACAGATTCCCCTGCTCCCAGTCATTGTGGTTGGACACTATGGAGTGGTACGAAACTCGTCCCCTCTTCAACACAGTCAGTTCCAACATCTTCTTGCCTTCAACAGGATCAACACTTCCGCATAGTTGTTCTCAAGCACACTTCGATCACGACGTTGGAAGAGTTTTCGACAGAGCTAGACATTTGGCAGGACCTCAGGTCGTGCTCTCTCAGGGTCCATTTTGAACGCCTAAGTGCTCTAGCCTGCACTTAACTCACAGGATGAAACCAGCCCAGAGTCCGTCCCTGTGCGATCTTCTTCCACCACTGGGAAGGTTGTGCTCTTCCAATATAAGTTTAGGAAGCCTCAGAGCTGTAGGCTGCACTCAACTGACAGTATGCAACCGGTCCAGAGTCCATCCTTGTACTCTCTTCTTTCCCCAACAGGGAATGTCTTGCTCTTCCTTCATAGGTTTTCGAAGCCTAAGAGCCGTAGCCTGCACTTATCTCAAAGTAGGAAACCGGCCCAGAGACCGAACTCGTTCTATCTTCGTTCCTCAACCTGGATGGCACTGCCATGATGGGGTGTCAGACTGAAACAGTTGCAGTGAACACACACATTCCCATTCTCACACGCTTTGATGGCGGAGACTGGGGCCTTGTACTGGACTCTTCATGTTTTCTACATAGGCACATCCAACAGCTTCCAGCCCTCAACAGCATCAAACCTATCGCGAATCTGTTCAAAAGCACACTTGGCTCACAGAGTTGGTAGCTTTTTCCACAGAACGACAGGTGGGGACGACGTCAGGTCATGCTCTTTCCTCAACTGGGAAGGTCGTTCTCTACCAAAGTAAATATTGGAAGCCTAAGAGACGCAGGCTTCACTTCACTCACAGTATGCAACCACTGCAGAGACCGTCCTTGTACTAATTTCTTTCTCCATTAGGAAAGGTCCTGCTCTTCCCATATAGGTTTTAAAAGCCTAAGAGCTGTAGCCTGCGCTTACCTCACAGTAGGCAATCAGCCCAGAGTCCGTCCTTGTTCTACCTTCTTTCCTCAACCGGGAAGGTCGTTCTCTACCAAAGTAAATTTTGGAAGCCTAAGAGCCGTCGGCTTCACTTCACTCACAGTATGCAACCAGTGCAGAGTCAGTCCTTGTACTAATTCCTTTCCCCAACAGGAAAGGTCGTGCTCTTCCCATATAGGTTTTAAACGCCTAAGAGCTGTAGCCTGCACTTAACTCACAGTTGGCAATCAGCTCAGAGTCTGTCCTTGTACTCTCTGCTTTCCCAAACAGGGAAGGTCTTGCTCTTCTTCCATTATAGGTTTTAGAAGCCTAAGAGCCATAGCCTGCACTCATCTCCAAGTTTGCAACCGGCCCAGAGTCCATCCTTATTCTATCTTCTTTCCTCGGCTGGGACCTAACTGCCATGATTGGGTGTCTGCCTGAAACAGTTTCAATGAACACCCACAGTTCCTTGATCACAGGCGTTGACGGGACTCTTGGCGTTTTCTACACAGTCAGTTCCAATAGCATCCAGCCTTCCAACAGTATCAACGCTTTCGTCAATCTGTCCTGAAGCACCCTTCGCTCACAACGTTGGAAGTGTTTTCCACATAGCTACACTGTGGGGACGACCTCAGGTCGTGCTATTTCTGTATATGGTTTGGATGCCTAAGAGTCGTAGCCTGCACTTATCTCACAGTATGCAACCGGCCCAGAGTCCCTCCTTGTTCTTCCTTCTTTCGTTACCTGGGAAGGTCGTGCGCTTCCAATATAAGATTTGGAAGCCTGAGAGCCATATCTCGCATTGAACTCACTAAAGGCAACCGACCCAGAGTCCGTCCTTTGACGATCTTCTTTCCTCCACTGGGAAGGTAGTTCTCTACCCAAGTAAGTTTTGGAAGCCCAAGAGCCGTCGGCTTCACTTCACTCACAGTATGCAACCAGGGCAGAGCCCGTCCTTGTACTAATTTCTTTCCCCAACAGGAAAGGTCGTGCTCTTCCTGTATAGGTTTTCATAGCCTAAGAGCTGTAGCCTGCTCTTACCTCACAGTAGGCAACCAAACCAGAGCCCGTCCTTGTTCTACCTTCTTTCCTCAACTGGGAAGGTCGTTCTCTACCAAAGTAAATATTGGAAGCCTAAGAGACGCAGGCTTCACTTCACTCACAGTATGCAAACAGTGCAGAGTCCTTCCTTGTACTAATTTCTTTCCCCAACGTGCTCTTCCCAGATAGGTTTTCAAAGCCTGAGAGCTGTAGGCTGCACTGAACTCACAGTAGGCAAGCAGTCCAGAGTCTGTCCTTTTTCTAGGCTCTTCCCTGAACTGGGACGTCACTATCATGATTGGGTGTCCGCCCAAGACAGTTTCAAGGAACACAGATTCCTCTGCTCCCAGTCATTGTGGTCGGAATCTATGGCGTGCTACGAAACTCTTCCCCTCTTAAACACAGTCAGTTCCAACAGTTCTTGCCTTCAACAGGATCAACACTTCCGCATAGTTGTTCTCAAGCACACTTCGATCACGACGTTGGAAGAGTTTTCGACAGAGCTAGATATTTGGCAGGACCTCAGGTCGTGCTCTCTCAGGGTCCGTTTTGAACGCCTAAGTGCTGTAGCCTGCCCTTAATTCACAGGATGAAACCAGCCCAGAGTCCGTCCCTGTGCGATCTTCTTTCCACACCTGGGAAGGTTGTGCTCTTCCAATATACGTTTTGTAAGCCTCAGAGCTGTAGGCTGCACTCAACTGACAGTATGCAACCGGTCCAGAGTCCATCCTTGTACTCTCTTCTTTCCCCAACAGGGAATGGCTTGCTCTGCCATTGTAGGATTTCGAAGCCTAAGAGCCGGAGCCTGCACTCATCTCAAAGTAGGAAACCGGCCCAGAGACCGAACTCGTTCTGTCTTCGTTCCTCAACCTGGATGGCACTGCCATGATGGGGTGTCAGACTGAAACAGTTTCAGTGAACACACACATTCCCATGCTCATAGGCTTTGACGGCGGAGACAGGGGCCTCTACTGGACTCTTCATGTTTTCTACACAGGGAGATCCAACAGCTTCCAGCACTCAACGGCATCAATGCTTTCGCGAATCTGTTCAAAAGCACACTTGGCTCACAGAGTTGGTAGCTTTTTCCACAGAACGACAGGTGGGGACGACCTCAGGTCATGCTCTTTCCTCAACTGGGAAGGTCGTTCTATACTAAAGTAAATATTGGACGCCTAAGGGACGTTGGCTTCACTTAACTCACAGTATGCAACCACTGCAGAGTCCGTCCTTGTACTAATTTCTTCCCTAACAGGAAAGGTCGTGATCTTCCCATATAGGTTTTAAAAGCCTAAGAGCTGTAGCCTGCACTTACCTCACAGTAGGCAATCAGCCCAGAGTCTGTCCTTGTTCTACCTTCTTTCCTCAACCGGGAAGGTCGTTCTCTACCAAAGTAAATTTTGGAAGCCTAAGAGCCGTCTGCTTCACTTCACTCACAGTATGCAACAAGTGCAGAGTCCGTCCTTGTACTAATTTCTTTCCCCAACAGGAAAGGTCGTGCTCTTCCCATATAGGTTTCAAAAGCCTGAGAGCTGTAGCCTGCACTTACGTCACAGTAGGCAATCAGCTCAGAGCCCAGCCTTGTACTCTCTGCTTTCCGAAATAGGAAAGTCGTGCTCTTCTTCCATTATAGGTCTTAGAAGCCTAAGAGCCATAGCCTGCACTCATCTCCAAATTTGCAAACGGCCCAGAGTCCATCCTAGTTCTATCTTCTTTCCTCGGCTGGGAACTAACTGCCATGATTGGGTGTCTGCCTGAAACAGTTTCAATGAACACCCAGAATCCCTTGATCTCAGGCATTGTCATCGGAGACTGGGGCCTTGCACGGGACTCTTGGTGTTTTCTACACAGTCAGTTCCAATAGCATCCAGCCCTCCAACAGTATCAACGCTTTCGTGAATCTGTCCTGAAGCACACTTCGCTCACAACTTTGGAAGCGTTTTCCACCTAGCTACACGGTGGGGACGACCTCGGGTCATGGTATTTCAGTATATGGTTTGGATGCCTAAGTGCCGTAGCCTGCACTTATCTCACAGTATGCAACCGGCCCAGAATCCCTCCTTGTTCTACCTTCTTTCGTTAGCTGGGAAGGTCGTGCGCTTCCAATATAAGATTTGGAAGCCTGAGAGCCATATCGCGCATTGAACTCACTAAATGCAACCCACCCAGAGTCCGTCCTTTGACGATCTTCTTTCCTCCACCGGTAAGGTCGTTCTCTACCCAAGTAAGTTTTGGAAGCCCAAGAGCCGTCGGCTTCACTTCACTCACAGTATGCAACCAGTGCAGAGTCCGTCCTTGTACTAATTTCTTTCCCCAACAGGAAAGGTCCTGCTCTTCCCAGATAGGTTTTCAAAGCCTGAGAGCTGTAGGCTGCACTGAACTCACCGTAGGCAAGCGTCCACAGTCTGTCCTTGTTCTAGGCTCTTCCCTGAACGGGGACGACACTATCATGACTGTGCGTCCGCCCAATACAGTTTCAATGAACACAGATTCCCCTGCTCCCAGTCATTGTGGTCGGACACCATGGCGTGGTATGAAACTCGTCCTCTCTTCCACACAGTCAGTTCCAACAGCTTCTTGCCTTCAACAGGATCAACACTTCCGCATAGTTGTTCTCAAGCACACTTCGATCACGACGTTGGAAGAGTTTTCGACAGAGCTAGACATTTGGCAGGACCTCAGGTCGTGCTCTCTCAGGGTCCGTTTTGAACGCCTAAGTGCTCTAGCCTGCACTTAACTCACAGGATGAAACCAGCCCAGAGTCCGTCCCTGTGCGATCTTCTTCCACCACTGGGAAGGTTGTGCTCTTCCAATATAAGTTTAGGAAGCCTCAGAGCTGTAGGCTGCACTCAACTCACAGTATGCAACCGGTCCAGAGTCCATCCTTGTACTCTCTTCTTTCCCCAAAAGGGAATGTCTTGCTCTTCCATCATAGGTTTTCAAAGCCTAAGAGCCGTAGCCTGCACTTACCTCAAAGTAGGAAACCGGCCCAGAGACCGAACTCGTTCTATCTTCGTTCCTCAACCTGGATGGCACTGCCATGATGGGGTGTCAGACTGAAACAGTTGCAGTGAACACACACATTCCCATGCTCACACGCTTTGATGGCGGAGACTGGGGCCTTGTACTGGACTCTTTCCTCAAGTGGTTCCAAACTGCCGTGATTGCATATCCACCTGAAAGAGTTTTGATGAACACACACCTTCCCATGATCACAGGCATTGACGTCGGAGACTGGGGCCTTCTAGGGAACTCTTATGGTATTCTACACAGTCATTTCCAACAGCTTCCAGCGCTCAGCAGTATCAACACATTCGCGAATCTGTTCTCAAATCCCACTTACCTCACGACCTTGGGAGACTTTTTGACAGAGCTAGACATTTGGGATGACATCAGGTCTTGCTCTTTCAGTATACGTTTTAGAAGCCAAAGGGCCATAGGCTACACTTATCTTAGAGTATGCAATTAGCCCAGAGTCCCTCCTTGTTCTACCTTCTTTCCTCCACTGGGAAGGTCGTTCTCTACTAAAGTAAGGTTTGAAAGCCTAAGAGCCGTAGGCTTCACTTCACTCTCAGTATGCAACCAGTCCAGAGTCCGTCCTTGCACTAATTTCTTATGCCAACAGGAAAGATCTTGCTCTTCATATATAGGTTTTAAAAGCCTTAGAGCCGTATACTGCACTTACCTCACAGAATGCAACCAGTCCAGAGTCCGTCCTTGTACTCTCTTCTTCCTCAACTGGGAAGGTCGTGGTCTTCCAATAGAAGTTAAGGAAGCCTAAGAGCCGTAGCCTGCACTTAACTCACAGTATGCAACCAGTTCAGAGCCCATCCTTGTACTATCTGCTTTCCCAAACAGGGAAGGTCATGCTCTTCTTCCATTATAGGTTTTAGAAGCCTAAGAGCCATAGCCTGCACTTATGGCCAAGTTTGCAACCGGCCCAGAGTCCATCCTTGTTCTATCTTCTTTCATCAGCCGGGACCTAACTGCTATGATTGGGTGTCTGGCTGAAACAGTTTCAATGAACACCCACAATCCCTTGATCACAGGCGTTGACGTCGGAGACTGGGGCCTTGTACTGGACTTTTGGTGTTTTCTACACAGTCAGTTCCAATAGCATCCAGCCTTCCAACAGTATCAACGCTTTCGTCAATCTGTCCTGAAGCACACTTCGCTCACAACGTTGGAAGCGTTTTCCACATAGCTACACTGTGGGGACGACCTCAGGTCGTGCTATTTCAGTATATGGTTTGGATGCCTAAGAGCCGTAGCCTGCACTTATCTCACAGTATGCAACCGGCCCAGAGTCCCTCCTTGTTCTACCTTCTTTCTTTACCTGGAAAGGTCGTGTATTCCAATATAAGATTTGGAAGCCTGAGAGCCACATCACGCATTGAACTCACTTAATGCAACCAACCCAGAGTCCGTCCTTTTACAATCTTCTTTCCTCCACTGGGAAGGTCGTTCGCTACCCAAGTAAGTTTTGGAAGCCCAAGAGCCGTCGGCTTCACTTCACTCACAGTATGCAACCAGTGCAGAGTCCTTGCCTGTACTAATTTCTTTCCCCAACAGGAAAGGTCGTGCTCTTCCCATATAGGTTTGAAAAGCCTAAGAGCTGTAGCCTGCACTTAACTCACAGTATGCAAGCAGTCCAGAGTCCGTCCTTGTTCTAGGCTCTTCCCTGTACTGGGAAGACACTACCATGATTGGGTATCTGACCACAACAGTTTCAATGAGCACAGATTCCCATGCTCCCAGTCATTGTGGTCGGACACAACAGCGTGGTCCGAAACTCATCCCCTTTTCAACACAATCAGTCCCAACAGCTTCTTGCCTTCATCAGGATCAACACTTTCGCATATTTGTTCTAAAGCACACTTCGTTCACGACGTTGGAAGAGTTTTCGACAGAGCTAGACATTTGGCTGGACCTCAGGTCGTGCTCTCTCAGGGTACATTTTGAACGCCTAAGTGCTGTAGCCTGCGCTTAACTCACAGGATGAAACCAGCCCAGAGTCCGTCCCTGTGCGATCTTCTTTCCACACCTGGGAAGGTTGTGCTCTTCCAATATAAGTTTAGGAAGCCTCAGAGCTCTAGGCTGCACGCAACTCACAGTATGCAACCGGTCCAGAGTCCATCCTTGTACTCTCTTCTTTCCCCAACAGGGAATGTCTTGCTCTTCCGTTATAGGTTTTCGAAGCCTAAGAGCGGTAGCCTGCACTTATCTCAAAGTAGGAAACTGGCCCAGAGTCCGAACTCGTTCTATCTTCTTTCCTCAACCTGGATGACACTGCCATGGTTGGGCGTCAGCCTGAAACAGTTTCAGTGAACACCAGACATTCCCACGCTCACACCCTTTGACGTCGGAGACTGGGGCCTTGCACTGGACTCTTCATGTTTTCTACACAGTCAGATCCAACAGCTTCCAGCGCCCAACAGCATCAACGCTTTTGCGAATCTGTTCAAAAGCACACTTGGCTCACAGCGTTGGTAGCTTTTTCCACAGAACGACAGGTGGGGACGGCCTCAGGTCATGCTCTTTCAGTATATATTTTGGAAGCCTAAGAGCTGTAGTCTGCAAGTAACTCCCTGTATGCAACCGGCCCAGAGTCCGTCCTTGTTCTTCCTTCTTTCCTCACCTGGGAAGGATTCCAAAACCGATATAATTTTTGGAATCCTAAGACCCTTGGCCTGCAATTTCCTCAAAGTACGCAACCGGCCCAGAGTCTGTCCTTGTTCTCTCTTCGTTCCTCAACTGGGACGACACTACCGGGATTGGGTGTCCGCCTGAAACAGTTTCAGTGAACACAGATTCCCATGCTCCCAGGCATTGTGGTCGGAGACTAGGGCATTGTCCGAGACTCTTCACCTTTTCAACACAGTCAGTTCTTAGAGTCCAGCCTACAACAGTATCAAAACTTCTGCATATCTGTTCTAAAGAGCACTTCGCTCAGGGCGTTGGAAGTGTTTTCGACAGAGCTAGACATTTGGCGTGAGCTCAGGTCGTGCTCTCTCAGTGTAGGTTTTGGGAGTCAACGAGCCGTAGCCTGCACTTACAGCACAATATGTAGCCGGCCCAGAGTCCGTCCTTGTACTATCTTTTTACCCCACAGGGACGTCCGTGCTCTTCCATTCTTGTTTTTAGAAGCGTAGGACCCAGAGCTTGCACTTACCTCAAAGTATGCAACCAGACCGGAGTCCTTCATTGTTCTCTCTTCTTTCCTCAAGTGGTTCCAAACTGCCGTGATTGCATATCCGCCTGAAAGAGTTTCGATGAACACACACCTTCCCATGATCACAGGCATTGACGTCGGAGACTGGGGCCTTCTAGGGAACTCTTATAGTATTCTACACAGTCATTTCCAACAGCTTCAGCCCTCAGCAGTATCAACACATTCGCGAATCTGTTCTCCAAGCACACTTACCTCACGATGTTGGAAGAGTTTTTGACAGAGCTAGACATTTGGGATGACATCAGGTCTTGCTCTTTCAGTATACGTTTTAGAAACCAAAGGGCCGTAGGTTGCACTTAACTCACAGTATGCAATTAGCCCAGAGTCCGTCCTTGTTCTACCTTCTTTCCTCAACTGGGAAGGTCGTTCTCTACCAAAGTAAGTTTTGGAAGCCTAAGAGCTGTAGGCTTCACTTCACTCTCAGTATGCAACCAGTCCAGAGTCCATCCTTGCACTAACTTCTTATGCCAACAGGAAAGGTCGTGCTCTTCCCATATAGGTTTTAAAAGCCTTAGAGCCGGAGCCTACACTTACCTCACAGTATGCAACCGGCCCAAAATCCCTCCTTGTTCTACCTTCTTTCGTTAGCTGGGGAGGTCGTGCGCTTCCAATATAAGATTTGGAAGCCTGAGAGCCATATCGCGCATTGAACTCACTAAATGCAACCAACCCAGACTCCGTCCTTCTACGATCTTCTTTCCTCAACTGGAAAGGTCGTTTGCTACCCAAGTAAGTTTTGGAAGCCCAAGAGCCGTCGGCTTCAGTTCACTCACAGTATGCAACCAGTGCAGAGACCATGCTTGTACTAATTTCTTTCCCCAACAGGAAAGATCGTGCTCTTCCCACATAGGTTTGAAAAACCTAAGAGCTGTAGCCTGCACTTAACTCACAGTATGTGAGTCCATCCTTCTTCTAGGCTCTTCCCTGAACCTGGACGACACTACCATGATTGGGTGTCCGCCCACAACAGTTTCAATGAACACAGATTCCCATGCTCCCAGTCATTGTTGACGGACACTACGGCGTTGTCCAAAACTCGTCCCCTTTTCAACACAGTCAGTTCCAACAGCTTCTTGCCTTCAACAGGATCAAAATTTTTGCATATTTGTTCTTTTTTTTTTTCAAGGACAAAAGCTGTGGTATTCTTTATTTAATAGCATAATTTAAAGTCTTCTTGCAGTCAAATGCTCTACCACTGAGCTATACCCCCTAAAGTCTTCTTTTTTTTTTTTAGATTTTATTTTATTTTATTTATTTTTTTTTTAAATTTTTATTTTTTCATAAACAATTTTTTATCCCCAGCGGTACATGTCTGTGAATCACCAGGTTTACACACTTCACAACACTAACCATAGCACATACCCTCCCCAATGTCCATTACCCCACCCACCTTTCCCGACCCCCTCCCCCAGCAACACTCAGTTTGTTTTGTGAGATTAAGAGTCACTTATCGTTTGTCTCCCTCCCAATCCCATCTTGTTTCTTTTCTTCTTTTTCTGCCCCCCTAGTCCCCCATGTTACATCTCCACTTCCTCATATCAGGGATATCATATGATACTTGTCTTTCTCTGACTGACTTATTTAACTAAGCATGATACCCTCTAGTTCCATGCACGTCGTTGCAAATGGCAAGATTTCATTTCTTTTGATGGCTGCATAGTATTCCATTGTGTATATATACCACATCTTCTTTATCCATTCATCTGTTGATGGACATCTAGGCTCTTTCCATAGTTTGGCTATTGTAGACATTGCTGCTATAAACATTCGGGTGCACGTGCCCCTTCGGATCACTACGTTTGTATCTTTAG